>JARJDX010014250.1:0-37831 GCA_030264735.1 Gymnusa sp. GC000175
ATAAATGTTTCAGGATTTGCGAGCAATTAATTCAATGACGGAGACAATAATCGAATTGGATTCGTTGCGCCATCTAGATATAAGTTTAATAAATGAAAAGAACGACAACATTCAAAACACGGCGATATGCGATATTCTGGAAAGCCCCGAAAAGTTGCCGAACCTAATATACCTGGACATATCGGGCTGGAGAGATTTAATCCCCAAAAACACCATGGAAACATATTTAGCGTCACATCTGAAGCTAAAATATTTGGGAGTGGTGCTAAACCCGATTGCGTTCGAAATATTTTTGAGCGAACCCGACGAACATTTCGATGTATCGGTGGCCGGGTTGGGAAACGAGGCGCAGATTAAAAACGCGCTGAAAAAGTATTACGATCGCCATCTTTATGTGCAAAAGGTGTTGTATCATTTATTCCAATTGACGGGGGCGTTCACGTCGAGTCGCAGCGACATTTTCGAGCTTGTCTTGCCGTCTATGGAGGCGCATCCGCAAATATTCGCGGTGCAAATGGCGGCCACCGCCTGCCTCTACAATTTAACGCGTGGGGAAATCAGCAAGAACATTCATCCGAAATTGTTATCCCGCGCGGTGCACCTCACGCTCAACGCGATGGAATTTTATCCGGCGGAATACCAGCTGCAGAAAAACGGGTTGCTCACTTTGTGCAGCGATAGGATTCTGCAGGAAGTGAATTTTAATCGATTTCGATGTACGAAGTTGGTTTTGGATTCGCTTTGCAAGTTTGAGGAATTTAACATGAACCGGATGTCCGTTGCGATTTGCAGCATTTTGGCTGCGAAGATTTCAACCAAAGAAACGACTGAATTGGGGGGCAAGCCGGCGTACATGCGTAAACTTCTTTCGATGGTTGAAAGTCGGGTCGAAAGCAAACATTCGGATATTACAATGAAATTCACGTTGAGCGCCTTGTGGAATTTGACGGATGAAAGCCCGGCCACTTGCGCAGTGTTTTTAGAGAATGGGGGCGCTAAATTATTCCTCGACGTACTGCGAGTGTTCGCCAACGATGCGGCTGTGGAAACAAAAGTGCTGGGTTTATTGAATAACATCGCGGAAGTTCAAAATTTGAGATGCGATTTGATGATTGATTCATTAATGTTGGAGCTGTTATCGTTGCTCAGATATCAACATATTGACGTGAGTTATTTTGCTGCGGGGATTGTGGCGCATTTAGCGTCCGATGGTGATGCAAAGTGGACAGTTAAAGATGTTTTGAGGGAGAAAATGTTGTCCGAATTGGAGGCGGCTGTCACAAGTTGGGGAATTCCCGAGAATGAAATGGTTGCTTATAGAAGCTTCCGACCATTCTTTCCTTTATTATCCATTGGGATTGATTACCGAGTACAGCTGTGGGCTGTTTGGGCCGTGTTTCACGTCTGCTCCAAAAACCGTACGTAATTTAACCCAATACCATAAATATTAATTGATAAAATTTTAATTTGTAGCCAAACGTTATTGTTTAATGTTGAGAGAAGAACAAGGCGTTAACCTGTTGGAAAACCTCCTATCTGATACTACTTGCCATTCAATAGTCAAATTTATTTGTTCTAATATACTACAAACGCTAGAAAGAACTGTTAATTATTAAGATATTTTTGTGTCTTTATAATAATCAACTTGAAGATTCGCGTGCCAATTTTATTGAAAATGTTTACGTTTTTTTTTAACTGCCGCAAAGTGTTTTTGCTTTCTACTATTGTATCAGTCGGATATTTCGATTGAACGGAATATTTTTTTATTTAGTGATTATATGTGTTAGCATTTTACTTTCAAAACGCAGCTCCCTTAATGTACAAAAATGTAACAAAAATATTGTTAAATGTTGCATATTGAAAAGGAGAAAGAAAAACAAATGAGAAATATGTATACTAGTCATATTAAATAAATTATACTTACGTTATTTAATTCTTGTTGGTAAGTTTTGACATCGACATACTGAACATGGAGCAGGTTCCTTGTGACGGCCAACGTCATTCGATTCGTGGTATATGTCGGGCACAAGGTTTGTGACCATTCCAGGATACGCTTGGCTAACCCTATGACAGTGGTGATCAAGCTAACTAGCGTTTGAGACATGCTGACACCCACCGCGTACAACTCCATTGGAGAGCCGCCACCGTTAGTAGTGCCGGACCACCTGACCGGAATACTAGCCGAGCGACAGGACAGTTCTGTTTCTATTCTTCTTCTTTTTCTTCGTCGGCCTTGGCCTCCTGTATTTTCTTTTTCTATTTATTCTTTGGCTATTATTACCTTTCCTAAATTACAAGTTAGTTTTACATTCACATTTTTTCCTCTTATGGTTACTGTTTCACTGTATGAATCTTGGTGTTTCTGTGATTTCTTTTTCTAATGTCAGGTGAGTTTCTTGAATTCAAGAGAAAAGCCTTTTTTGAAAATTCCCAGCCGTTTTCCCAAAACTCAAAATGGATCCCCACAAAATTTTTAAATTTTAGATAAAAATATTGAATGGTAAATTTGTGTAGCAACAAATAATCTTTAAAACCCAAATTATTTACCTTTATATAGGATTTGTACCAAAAATTTAAATCTTTCTGTGATAAAATGGAAGGTTAGAAGTCAAAATGCAAAAAAAAATAATTAAACGACATATATTCCTTTATATTTATAAACACACATTAAAATTTCAGTAAATGTTGTTATAATTAATATAAATATGATTAACTTACAAAAATGCGTTAAAATCACATGAAAAATGGAAAAATTAAACAAAAATCATCAGGAATGCACAAATACGTTAAAAAAAATTAAAAGTGCAGTAAGTTGTGTAATATAATCTAAAATATTATTATTTAGCAATAAATTAAGATTTATAATGCAGAAATATGTTTAAAACAATAAAAAAAACTGTGGTGCATTAGCATATTAACTATTATGGTAGTTCTAATGAACCATGTAACATACAGCATATTTTACACAACTAAAATTTTATGTCAAACGTTAAAAACTTGAAAATAACATTTAATTTTGAAAAAGTATGCAACAAATACGTTTCATTTGTAAAATTTAATAATATATAATGTATTCACAATGTTCCATAGGGCCGTAATTAAAAAAGTTTTTTAAGAAGTGATATTTTTAAAACAAAAAAAAACTGGTGCATTGGCATATTAACTTTCGTGGTAGTTCTAATGAATCATGTAATATACAGCATGTTTTACACAACTAAAATTTTATGACAAATGTTAAAAACATGAAAATAACATTTAATTCTTAAATAGTATGCAACAAATACGTTTTATTTGTATAATTTAAAAATATATAATGTATTCACAATGTTTCAATTTTGTTTTTTAAGAAGTAACAATATGATTAAAACAATAAAAATACCGTGGTGCATTAGCATATTAACTTTCGTGGTAGTTCTAATGAACCACGTAACAGCATGTTTTACACAACTAAAAATTTATGGCAAACGGTTAAAACATGAAAATAACATTTAATTCTTAAAATGTATGCAACAAATACGTTTCATTTGTAAAATTTAACAATATATAATGTATTCACAATATTCTATAAGGCCATAATTAAAAAGAAAACTGTGATGCTTTAGCAGATTAGCATATTAACTTTTGTGGTAGTTCTAATGAACCACGTAACATGTTTTACACAACTAAAATGTTTAACATGTTTTACACAAATAAAATTTTATGTCAAAGGTTAAAAAACATGAAATTACCATTTGATTCTTAAAAAGTATGCATCAAATACGTTTCATTTGTAAGATCTAATAATATATAATGTATTCACAATGTTCCATAGGGCCATAATTAAAGAAGTTTTTTAAGAATTGACAATATGGTTAAAACAATAAAAAAACAGTGGTGCATTAGCATATTAACTTTCGTGGTAGTTCTAATAAACCACTTAACATACAGCATGTTTTACACAACTAAAATTTTATGTAAAACGTTAAAAACATGAAAATACCATTTAATTTTTAAAAAGTATACAACAAATACGTTTCATTTGTAAAATTTAATAATATATAATGTATTCACAATGTTCGATAAGGCCATAATTAAAAAAGTTTTTTGAGAAGTGAGAATATGTTTAAAACAATAAAAAAACTGTGGTGCATTAGCATATTAACTTTCGTGGTAGTTCTAATGATACACGTAACATACTGCATGTTTTACACAACTAAATTTTTATGTCAAACATGAAATTAACATTTAATTCCTTTACATTCCTTTTTAATTTTGTTTTCAACACATAGAGCAATGGATATTTTCCATTGGTCCTTGTTTACGCAATCACTTCAATTCCAAGCTTTCTGCTCTGTAATTCCCAGGGATGTTATATATACAGTGGATAGATGGCGCGTAAAAGTAAAGCAAGTAGTGGGGGGAACTGGGGGAGCTGATGGAACTAACGTCTTGCCTACCACACAAATGGCCGAACACTCGTTACTGTGTATGTATCACGATCGTATATACAGGTCTGGAAACCCTACTGTTTGACACGACTCTCTTATGTGTCGTAAAACTCGTAGTCCCTCGCTCAGCTACCAGATGGCGCATGGATCGAAGTATGTTGTCAGGATTAGGCGCCATATCGTTCAAATTTCAAGAACCGCCATACAAAGATTGATTGATAATAACCGCACATTTAAAATGAAATACTTTACTCAAATGTTACATAATACATACATCATAAAATGTCAAAAATAGAATAAACAAATTTTATGCGATTTCCCTCGACTCATGCGCCACTTGTGACGTCTTTTGGTACTACGCGACAGTTGACGCTTAGCGGACTTAGTTCTCACATAGAAAACAGCCTCGAGTTTCCAGACCTGTGTATACGACCGTGGTTGACCCCTTGTAACCTGCAGTGCACATTTTGATATTACTTAAAATTTGTGTAGCGTGAATTATATAAAAAAAACCAAATGATAGTAATCAACGTTTTTAATTACTTTTAAAAAGTGTCACCTGAAATAGATTTAACAATTATAACAGAAGTAAGTGTAAATTTTGATTTATTTAAATACAATTAATTTTAATTAAATAACACATTAATAACTTTGAGTTTTTAAATTCTTGTCAAAAGCAATAAATAGTAAGAGCAAAGGGGAAAATTTTACTTTTTTTATCTATCTTATTTTCTCCCAAAAGATGGCGTTACTAATTTGTAGTAACGACATACGTTTTCAGTTATGTCAGCTCTCGGCTCATGCTATAGGTCAGGGGTGGCCAAACTGTGGCTCTTGAGCCACACGCGGCTCTTTTCTAGTATAATTGTTGCTCATTGCAAAATTCTTAAATTTATACCAATTACAATTAATTATAATCATTATTTTAGGTACATTTGTCTCCGCTAGAGGGCATATCGCTTAGCTTGAATCGCCAATATATAAAGCTGCCGCGGCTGTAATAGTTTGTTCCTACTACGAAAGATGGCATTACTTTCGCATATGCGGTTAAAATATTTCAAGATAGTCAAGATCTCCTTTTCATTTTATCCTTTTTACTATTTTTTAAAAATATAGATATCCTGAATAAATATACCGCACGTTTAACTATTCTATTTATGTTCAACGAGCGCGAATACTAGTGGTGACCTCACAAAAAATGCGAGTTGTCCCCGAACTTTAGCAGTTTCGTCCCCAATAGTGAGCGGCAGATGCTGCTTTTCACGAGCGTTCGTTTTATTAGAGCAGGGTTTCTCAATCTTTTTAAATGTTGTACCAAATATCATCACAAGGGATACAATATATATTTCAAAACTTCTATTAATTTATTTAATTTGAGGAATTGATATTTAATTGTGACGTTTTTGATCAAATTTTAATATTTTAGGTAAAATCACTACAAATTTAAACTATTTCATCAAATAGTAGATGATTTTGGTTAAAATTACAATAATTTAGACAAATTTAAACGTTTTTCATTAAAATTTTGGGTAAAATTTGTGCAATTGATATCAAAATTTGTTGGTTTTGCTTAAACTGATAATTTTTATCAAATTTTTGTTGATTTTGGTTACAAAAGTATGATTTTATTTCTAATTTGGACTTTTTTATTTAAATTTTTCATGGTTTTAGTCAAATTTAAACGATTTTCATCAACTTTTTGATGATTTTGGTTAAAATCACGTAAAATTTATGCTATTTTTATCTAAAATAAGATGATTTTGGTTAAAATTAGATAATTTTAGTCAAGTTTAAACGAACAAATTGATGAAATTTGCTTGAATTTGACATGATTTTAACAAAAATCATCAAAGTATTAACGAAAATAGTTTGACCAAAGTAATCAAAATGTAAATGAAAATTGTTCAAATTAAAACTAAAATCAAGAAAGTTTTTACAAAAAAATAAAAATGGGAGTAAAAATAGGAAAAATGATTGGTTGAAGGACTCTTTATGTTTTTTAAGTAACTAAATATGTTATGTACCACTAAGACTAGACTAATGTACCACGGTTTGAGAAACCCTGTATTAGATAATTGTACATTCCATACATTCAATGGTTGAGCCTACAGTAAGTAAGTTTACGTCGATTAAAGTCGTGGTAGCATACTCAATGAAATCCGTGAAACTTGCTTTTGAAATGTAAAAAATGAGTTTTTTTGGAATTAAAACACATACACTATTATTAAAAATTAAACAATCTTTATTAAAGAAGCAATTATCACAAAATGACAATAGAGGAATCAATAGTTAGAACATTATTAAAAATTACTAATTGAAAATTAATATCATAGTTAAATAGCAATAGGAAATTTGATCCATTTTTAAATAATTAGTAGTTTACATAATTATAATAATTTTTTATTGCCAATTGATTTACATTGGCAATTGCAAATTTAACGTTTTTGGTGTATAGTTAAAAATAGTAGTGTCTCCTTGAGACTTACGGGGTTAAAAAATACATTTTGATATTCTAAGAAGTGATTGACTAAATATTGACTGTTTTAGGAAAAAAAAATCAGTCAGCACCAAAATATTAGATTGGAGAAAGCTCCAAAACACTCAGCTCATTCATACGCTTTATACAAACTCAAATAAAAATATCCATAGTCTTATAATATTAGAATAAACACTAAATCTTCCAATGACTCGTTTAGAATTTTAAAAATATAAATAAAAACGTTAAATACAAGGGAAGAAGAAATCTACAACTACTGATGGGATATAAAAGAAGATTTTTAAGTTAAAAGAGTTAGAGAGAAACCACCACCTTAAAAAAAATCTATTCCCTTGACTGCTTAAAATAATTGTGTGACAAAAGTCATTGGAAAAGATAGGTAGAAATGTATCCGACAATCGGCTTAAAGCAAATGATCATCGGATGCATTTCTCTTATATTTGCTAAAAGCTTGTTAATGTCAAGCAAAGTTTAACAAGCCTTAAATTTGGCAGTTTTGGAGAGTGAGTAGCAAATTTAAGGTAATGAGCACAAGGCAAGTCAAATCTTACTTAACATTATCAAACATTATAAATATATGTATATATAATACAAAATAATATTTCATTTTTAAAATAAACTTAATTACATAAAAAATCGAGTATTCGTTGTTTTCGAAAATTTTTCTGATGTGTATTTTACATTTCTTTAAGTTTTACGTGAGGTAGTCAGGACTCGGCTCCGCCATGGGTTCAGGCGTCGTGAAAAGTGGATTTGGAAATTCCGGTGGATGTGGTAGAGGTCCCGTTGCTTTAGGCCTGCGACGATAGGCCATTAACCAACAGGAGACTGCTACAGCTACAGCCACTAAAGCCAGGAGTGCTGTTATTATCAAGGCTATAATGAACCCAATCATTGATACGCAGATATCTTCTACTCTTTGGGCATCAGTAGCTAAATAGATAATAAAAATAAATAAATAAAATAAAATATTACATAATAATAATACATTAGTTCCTCCATATACACAAGTGATTGGCTTCAGTTATTGAAGTTATAACCACTGCATATTACTGTATAATTAGACAAAATTATTACCTTCTTGTGGATCTGTGAATCTTTCCTCACGCCTTTCAAATGTTAAGATGGCATTTGATTGTATCGTAATTTCTTCACGAAGTTGTCCACTAAGGAGGTCGCCAGTAAGCGCCAAATCTGTGTTGTTTTCGTCAATTGCTCGTTTTCTTCGTCCAAAGGCGTTATAACCGCGACAATTTACCTACGAAAACAAATTGTATATTAAGCAAGCACTTACCCATATTATTTTATTTACCGGTTGGCATTTTCCAAAGCAGACTCTAATATTGCATTGGAATCTAATATTATCGCTGCTGGGAAATTTAAAAGCGTTAAAACTTGCAAGCAAGCTTTGCGTGTCGGAATTATAATCCCATTCGCCGAAAATGGTCGGATCTGTGGCGCAGCCATTCTCATCTGTTACCAAATATTCATTTTCGACGTTATCTTCCATTGTTTTGGCGACACAACTTCTAGCAAAACCTCCATAAATTGAACCTGGTTGAACGTCTACTTGCAGCATTAAGTTATCGCCAATTTCTGCAGAGTTAATTTCTTGGCCAGTTGGTGTAACAATTTTCATAAGACATGTTGGGGGTGGTCCTGTATTAGCAATGGTACCAGCAGTTGTTAGCATAGAAACGTTAAATCCTAAGGTTACGTTTTGTTCTCCAGTTTGATACACACATTTAATGTGATAGGCTTGCGCCTTATAAGTGACCAATTTGGGATGTTTTTGTATCACAAGCACAAAACTGGCTTGTCCCTAATAATAAAAACAGATAAAATATGTAATAAAGCGCATAATCTTTAAAGCTTACATTGACATGGATAAGGCCGCAATTTCCGAATTGCACTTTGAAGTATTCAATTCTATTCATTGAGTCTGGAGGAAGTGTCACCACTCTTCTGCATTGCTCATCCTTGCTGTGGCCTTTAACGTAAAGGACGCCATTGAAACCAGGTTCAGTGATGTGAATTTCAACTTGGACACCATCGGAAAGACAACTTACAACCATTTCGGGTCTTGGGAAATCAGTTCGTCCATACGGTGAAGTGCGATCTAAAAAATAATGATTATAACGTTTTAATTTAAAAGTAAAACGGAAACAAAAAGTATATCTTACTGCAAACAATTTCTGGATCACCGGTGTATCCGGCAATACATTGACAAATTGCTTGATGGTTTGTAGCGTTGCAAAGAGCGTTGATACCGCAATTTTTAGTAGCGCATGGATCGTCACAAGTTTTAGTTACGGGATTACAGAATTTCTGATCTGGGCAGTGATCATCATGTTCGCATTCGGGACCAGTTACAGGAACACAGTTGCCTCTAGCATCTAAGCGATATCCAAATTCAACTGGGCAAACACAATTTCCACGTTCGTCGATGTTGAGGCCACGCTCTAAAGCGCAAACACAACGACCACGTTCGTCAATCTTTAAACCTTTTTCAATTGGGCAAAGTATGCACTCGTCATTTTCATTAAGGCCGGTGTTGGGTGGACAAACACAACTACCTTCAATGGTACTAATGAAACCCTTATCTGTTCTACAAAGAGCCACTGCAAAAAAAAAATAGAAAAGTAAAAATAATGCATAGTTTTAAAATTTTTGGTTAAAAATGTAGTTATTTTAGTGCTTTAGTAACAACAGGTTTATAATTTAAAAAGGCAGAAAAATAATGTGACCCAGTAAGCATAACTATTTATGGGAGAACTGTTTAAGTTTTCTTATTCCTATATCCGGCCATGCCTGGTTATAAATATGAGCTATCGTAATTTCTGGATTAAACACTCCAATTTATAAGTGTGTGAAGACGTTATTAAAAAATAGATATTGAATACTACGCTATATCCCCTAAATTTAATAAAAAGAAATAAACTTACTCTTATCGCATTGAACCGCAGCGTTGCCTTGATATCCAGGCAAGCATTCGCAAATCATTGTTCTAAC
The DNA here is from genome assembly GCA_030264735.1 of Gymnusa sp. GC000175. Classification (NCBI taxonomy): domain Eukaryota; kingdom Metazoa; phylum Arthropoda; class Insecta; order Coleoptera; family Staphylinidae; genus Gymnusa; species Gymnusa sp. GC000175. The sequence continues at coordinate 9,937 of JARJDX010014250.1, forward strand.
TGGGGTCGTATCAAGGACTTTGCATTGGGCATTAACTCCGCAAGGTTCAGTGGCGTTACATGGATTAACACATTCAGTGCCGATACAAGCGGTTTGTGAGGGGCAATCCGAATCTGATCTGCATTTTTCTTCTTCTTTGAGACATCCCCCTTTGCCGTCTCCGTTATAACCTGGAGGGCATGCACAAACAGCGTTGTGATCAAATACCCGGCACGTTGATGGTTTAAGGCATGGATTTGAATCGCATGGGCTTTCGCATTTTTGATTTACACATGCACGATCTAGAGGGCATTCAGAATCTGATCGGCAGCCTATAAGTGTGCAAGCAATTTTGGGGTTTCCTTGATATCCGGGAGGACATTCACATATAGAGCGATGGTTTATTCCAAGGCAAGAAGCTTCGGTTCCGCAGGTTGTTCCATCGGAAGCGCAAACGGGTACGCATTGTCTGTTAATGCATGTATGCTGACCTGTGCATTCATCATCACTTCTACAACCTATTTTGGTACATTCGAGTTCAGGATTGCCGTCAAAGCCTTGGCGACAGGTACAAACTGGTTTATGGTTTTTAATGCGACATTCAGCATTGGGGCCGCAATTGCAGGGGTCTTTACAAATTCCTTGCACACATGCACGGTTAGCTGGACAATCTTTATCGCTAACGCAGCCGCCTATTTCTTTAACAGGTATTGTGGGCACGCAAGTGCCGCTTCCGCTACTTATGTAGCCTGGAGGACAAACGCATATCATTGTTCTTACAGGCACAGATGGATTAACCTCACATCTAGCTGGAGTATGGCACGGTTCTAAAACTACGCAAGGATCTTGGCATTTGTTTCTAATACAAGCAAGACGTGAAGGGCATTCAAAATCTTCTTTACATTCAGGTTGGGGTTCTCTGCGACAATCAACATAAGGATTTCCAAGGTAACCAGTGGGGCATCTACAAAGTGCCATGTGATTTTGCACTCGGCACTCAGCTCGAGGAGAGCAAGGCTTGTCGTAAATGCAGGGGTTGATGCATTGGGCGTTAATACATTGCCTATCAGTTGGGCAGTCGCTGTTAGAAGTACAACCAACAACCAAACATCTATCCAAAGGATTTCCGCGATATCCGCTTAAACAGCGACATTCCGCTCTATTTCTATAAACGTAACATTCCGCATTTACGCCGCAAGGATCTCTAATTAGGCAAGGATTAATGCAATTGCTATTGATGCAAGCCTTTCCAGACTCGCATTCGGAATCTATTCTGCAACCTACTGCATGACATGCGATGTTTGGATTACCCTCAAAACCTTCTTCGCAAGAACAAATTGGGCGGTGATTTTGCACGAAACAAGCACTATTTGTGCCGCACTCGCAAGGATTGCGACACATTCTATTAATGCAGGCTTCGTTCGATGGACAGTTATCATCAGATGTGCAACCTGGAGGACTTGGAACGATTACAGCTTGACATTCTCCGTCGTTGTTAGGTACCCAACCTTCAGGGCATGTACAAATCATCGTGCGGACAGGAATGGTATCAAGAACAGAACATTGCGCAGTTCGGTGGCATGGCGATAACTCATGACAAGGGTTCACGCAAGTATTTTTAATGCACGCCTTTTTGCTGGGACAGTCTATATCAAGTTGACATTCGGCTTTTCCTGCTATCAAAACAGGAGCTGTGCAATAGGAGAAAGGATTGCCTTCGGCGAGATGTGGTGGGCACATGCAACCGGCAGCGTGGTTTTGCGCGTAACATATGGCATTTTGGGCACATGGTGGGTTAGCAATGCTGGCACAAGGGTCAACGCAACGTTGTTGTATGCAAGCGCGGTTTAGAGGACATTCTGCATCAATATGACACTCCACACGTTCGCAACGTTCAAATGGATTTCCATTATAACCTGCTGGGCATTTACAAGTGGCTCTGTGATTGTTTCCAAAACATTGCGCACTTGTTGCACAAGGATCTCCTAATATGCATGGATTAATGCATTGACCGTTGTAGCATTGTAGTTCATTTCCACATTCGTTATCGCTTTGACATCCAACTATAAAAAAATTATTTAAAATAATAATTTACATTGTTAATAGCGATAAATTTACGTTTAACACATCCTATTTGTGGATTTCCAGAATAGCTTGTTTTACAATAGCAGATGGGGTAATGGTTGGTGACTTTACATTCGGAATTAGGGCCGCAATTGCAAGGGCTAACACATCTTGCATTTACGCAAGCTTCAGATCGAGCACACTCACTATTAGATTTACAACCCAAAGTCGGCTCAACAGCTAAAAATAATTTATAATTGAATTTAAACATTTAAATATTTTTTAAATTAAACTTACGTGGAATACATTCAATTCTTGGATTGCCTTCATAACCAGAAGGACATGCGCAAATTGCTTGATGATTGTTTACTGAACAGAATGCTCCTACTGTGCAAGGTTTATCAAAAAGACATGGGTTAACACATCTTTCATTTCTGCAAGTTTTATCATAAGTGCAATCGTCGTTTGTGTAGCATTCAGGAACAGGAACAGGTATTGGTATCTTGGGAACTAAAAAGAAAATACGTATTTTAATTTGTGTCTTAAAAATTATTCATCAGATAACTTACTAGTATTACACTCAATATGTGGGTTTCCAATATAACCGGGAGCGCAACTACATAAAGCTTGATGATATCTCGAGTTGCATTGTGCATTGATTCCGCACAGTTCGACATTGCAAGCCTCGATACAGTGGCCTCGTATGCATTTTTCTCTATCTGTACAATCGGAATCAACATGACATTGCGGTTGTTCTTGTATAACAGCTCTACATCTTCCATTATTGTCTACGAAGGTATCTGAAGGACATTGGCACATAACTGTGCGTAGAGGTAGGGTATCTAAAACTCTGCATTCCTGATCAATGCTGCAGATATTATTAACAGCGCACGGATTTTGACAATGTGCATTGATGCAAGCCAGTTGTGATGGACATTCTGAATCAGATTTGCATTCGGGTTCAGGTTGACGTGATGATAAACATTCGTTGTAAGGATTTCCAACAGTACCAATTGGGCAGGTACATTTGGGTTGATGGTTTCGCCCAATACAAGTTGCTGATTCTGCGCATGATTCATCGTCGCAGACGGGTCGGCAGGCTCTGTTTAACCTATCACAAGCCTCGTGGTCCGCACAGTCATCATTGTATTGACATACTCTGGCTATGCAAGATATTAATGGATTGCCTTGATATCCCGTTGGGCATAAACATTTGGATCTATGTGCTTGTACAACGCATTCAGCTCCTTGACCACAAGTTGTTGATGAGCATGGGTTTAAGCAATTTTGATTCACGCAAGCTTTGTCGTAAGGACAATCATTGTCGACCTTACATTCAGCTGGAAAACGGGGCATAAAATTTTTATAAACAACAAAATATTTTATTTCTTACGTTTATAACAAAGAATTTGTGGATTGCCACCCCAACCATCAGGACATTTACATGTTGGGCGATGTTGGCTCGTTCTGCATATGGCGTTATTACCACAGGGATTTGCAATGGAGCAAGGATCCTGGCAGTGTTGGTTTATGCAAGTTCTATCATTAGCACAATCGTAATCAATTGTGCATTCTGGTTTACTTTGAGGAGCTGTAAAAGCATAAATAATAAATGCCTCACATAACGTAATTCTGAAAACAAACCTTGACTACACTTAATAAATGGATCGCCTATTAAACCGGATGGACATCTACAAACTGCCTTATGATTAGTTGGAGTACATTCCGCAGTTAAAGCGCAAGGATTAGCTACTGCACACGGATTCACACATCTCCTATTCAGACACGTTTCACTCAATGGACAATCATCGCTTGATTTACATCCTGGTTCTTCTTGTGGCACTAATAACAGAATTAAGTTAGCTCAGCATAAAATAAAATGTACCTAAAAACTAAACATAAAATGTTGCTGTTATAAATGGGATAAGGAATTTTTTTGGGAATAAAAATCCTGAAAGTAATATTTTTGATTATCTGAGTAATAGATGTTGAAATTTCGGGGTGCTTACCAAGTTTGCATTCAGTGTCGGCATCACCGACGTACCCTGGCAAGCATAAGCAAGACATGGTACGTAGTGGCAGAGTATCAACAACTGAACAATCCGCGTTAAGTCCGCAAGGCTTAGTTTCGATGCAAGGATTTTTACAAACGTTGCTAAAGCAAGCCAATTTGCTGGCACAATCTGCGTCAGTTGTACATTGTGGTTGTATAGCAATTTGAGTAACGCTGCACGATTGAAGAGGATTTCCATTATATCCAGGTGGACAAGAACATTGTGGTCTATGATTGGTAACGGAGCAAATTGCACCGAATCCGCAATTGCAAGGATCTTCACATCGCTCATTGCGACAAGCCAAATTGTACGGACATTCTTCATCAGCAGTGCATTCAGGACGTTCACAACGAACTTGTGGGTCTCCACGGAAACGATCCGGACAATAACAACGAGCTCTGTGGTTAGAATCAGCTCGACAGAAGGCATTAATTCCACATTGCGTGTACGAGCATGGGTCGGCACATTCGCGATTGACGCATGCTTGTACCGCAGGACAGTCTGAATCTGAACGACAACCAACTAAAAAAAAAACACATTTAAATCTGTTCTATTTTTTAAGCATATAAATATTACTTTCAAAGCAAGCGCCTTGGGCGTTTCCAGTAAATCCATCTCTACAAACACAGACAGGTCTGTGAAGTTGTACGCGACAATCAGCGTTTACACCGCAAATATTAGGGCTTTCTAAGCATGGATTTCTGCATTGTTGGTTGATACAAGCCTTATCATTCGTGCAATCTGAATCTTGTATGCATTCAGGTTTGGGTTCTTAAAAATAAAATATTTGCTCTTGTTTTCAATACTTAAATAAATAACTTACGTTCAATTGCTTGAATTGTGCATTGAATTTCTGGAATTCCAACATATCCAACTGGACAAGAACATACGGCTCTATGGTTAATGGCATTGCAAAGCGCGTTGACTCCACAAGCATCTCTACAAGGATCTCTACATTTTTGTGAATAACACGCCTTATCTCGCGCACAATCTTGGTTAATAACACATTCAGGATAGGTGCAAGAGGCGGCGCCGTTTATGATTTTGCATTGTCCATTAACACGACAGGGTGAAGGATTGCAGGGATCAATAGGTTCAGCAGGTTGTTGTCTGCAAAGTGTAAATGGATCTCCAAGCAGTGGAGGGGGACAACTACAAACGGGACTGTGGTTGATAACATGGCAAATGGCACCGAAACCGCAAACTCCTGGACAAGGATCTATACATTTCATATTAGCGCACGCTTTGTTGCGAGGACAATCTGCACTAATCGTGCATTCAGGTCTGCAACCTCCTGCAGTTGGAGAGCCGAAAAAGCCTGGAAGGCATTCGCAAATTGCATTTTGTCCTGAAGCGCGACATATAGTGTTAATTCCGCATGGTGATGGATGACAAGGATCAACTTCAACAGGTTCCACTGTTGGAATAAATTAAATATAAATAATTTATAATGCTACAAAAGTAACGATTAAAAAAAATTACCTTTGGCTGGTACAATATGGCATAACCTAAAGGCATCTCCTGTATATCCTGTAGGACATGTGCAAATAGGTATATGATTCGTAACATCGCAGATAGCGTTAATTCCGCAAGTTCCAGGGCAAGGGTCCTGACATTTATTACGAATGCAAGCCTTGTTCATAGCGCAATCTGAATTTGCGACACATTCGGGTCTACAGTTTTCATACGGATTTCCATGGTATTCAGGCAAACATTCACATATAGCGTAGTTGTTTTCAACTCTACAGCGAGCATTAGATCCGCAAGGTGATGGATAGCAAGGATCACGTTTTTCTGGCGGCGGTGGAGGTGTTGCTAGACATAAAATTAAAAAATTTTCATCCAAAGCAAAACAATTATAAAAACAAAAATCGTAAAACGAAAATTGTAACACAATAGTAAAATTATAATGATAATCGATAAATGATAATCGAAAAATGAAAATCACAAACGAAAATCGAAAATTGAAAAGTGAAAAACGAAATAATGTACATAAGTAAAGTAAAAGAACAGATAAAAGTAAAATAGAAAGTAAAATGTTGACATAATTTTAAACAATTTTTGTGAAATTGGTAACAACAACTACTATTTTTGCATATTTTGTTTTTTTTACAATACATATGTACGCGTTTAGGGTTAATTTTGTTGCCTTACGTGGTAATTGTTGACATGCAGTGAAAGGATCACCGATAAAACCACTGATGCAAACGCAATTAGGTACATGGTGGATAACATGACATTCCGCATTAAATCCGCACGATCCAGGACAAGGATCTTTGCATTTTTGGTTAATGCAGGCCATAGTGGTTGCGCATTCGCTATTGGAAATACATTCAGGGCGGCAATTTGGTGGGGTGCCTATGTACGTGGGTAAACAATTGCATGTGTATTGGTCATTGTGACTTTCGCATTTTGAGTATGGGCCACAAGGTGTAGGAACGCATGGGTCTCTAGGTATATCCACTGGTCTAGGACGTTCTTCAGCTAAATTAAAAATTTTTAGAAATCGATTTTCATTGAGCCGTTTTAAAGCTTACGTATTGGATAGCATCTTATAAACGGATCACCGGTGTGTCTATGTGCGCAACTGCAGATGGGATTGTGGTTAACAACATGACAATTGGCGGATAAACCGCAAGTGCCTGGGCAAGGATTGATACATTTCTGATTAACACAAGCTTCGTTGAGGGAACATTCTGAGCTTGATACGCACTCAGGTCTACAAGTTGGGGGAACACCAATATATCCAGTTAAACATGTGCACACTGCTTGCCCATTTATTTCTCTGCATTGACTGTTTGGTCCACAAGGGGATGGATTGCAAGGGTGTGTTGGAGTTGGCACTACAATTTTATCAAAGTTAAAAAACGTTGTCAGATTTTGTACATTTGCACATACATTCTATCTTTCTGCAAGTAAAGAATGGGTCGCCCGAATAACCTTGTAAGCAACTGCAACTTGGAATATGATTGATAACGGCACATTCCGCATTTTCACCGCAAGTTCCGGGGCATGGGTCTTTACACTTATTTCTAATACAAGCCAAATTGCGAGGACAATCATTATTAAGGACACATTCGGGTCTACATCCTCTATAAGGATCTCCTTGATATTCAGGTAAACATGTGCAGACACCATCTCTACATTGCGCATTGGATCCGCAAGGTGAAGGATTACATGGATCAGTTATAACAGGTTCAGGTGCTAAAAAATTAAAACTAAAATAAATTCAAACCAAACACAAATAAATCTTACGAGGTGGTGGTTTTGGATAGCAATTTGTAAATGGATCACCCATATAGCCACCAGGGCAGGTACATATTGGCGTATGATTAATAACATTGCACCTGGCGTTTGAACCGCAGGAACCTGGACAGGGATCTTTACATTTTTCTCTCATACAAGCCAAATTGCTAGGACATTCTGGACTTATTGTACATTCAGGTCTGCAATTTGGTGGGCTACCAATATAATTTGCTAAACACGAGCAGGACGGCGAGCCATTAAAATCTCTACATTGTGAATAAGGCCCACATGGCGATGGTACGCATGGGTTTACAATAATTGGTTTTGGAACTTCTTGAGGTACTAAAATTTACTAAATAAAACCCCAAAATTTAAACACAATTTTTTAAATTACCTGGTATAGGATAACACCTGGTAAATGGATCACCTGTATGACCCGAGTTACAAGAACATATTGGACTGTGATTAATAACTTCACATCTTGCATTTAAACCGCAGGTTCCGGGACAAGGATCTTTACACTTTTGATTTATACAAGCCGTCCTTAAACTACATTCAGAACTTGTTACGCATTCAGGTCTGCAACCAGGTGGGCTTCCGCTATATTCTGGTAAGCATGAACAGACAGCTTGGCCATTAATTTCACGACATTGACTATTTGGTCCACATGGAGATGGTTGACAAGGATTTAATGGTTCGTGTTGCACAGCTAAAAATTTTGCCGGTAAAATTTGTCTTAAATTGTTGATTCGAACATTCTTACGTATTTCTGGTGGTAAGTTACAATATCTAAATGGATCTCCTGTGTATCCAGCAAAACATGTGCAAGATGGTAAATGATTAATTACATGACATTCCGCGTTTTGACCGCAAGTTCCTGGGCAAGGATCTTTACATTTGTTATTAACACAAGCTTTGTTTGAAGGACAGTCGGTGTTAAGTACACATTCTGGTCTGCATCCTTCGTAGGGGTTTCCTATATATTCAGGAATACAAACACATGCTCCAGCTCCATTGCGTTCTTTGCAAATTGCGTTTGATCCGCACGGAGATGGGAAGCATGGGTTTGTACTCTCTACAGGTCTTGGGATTGAAACTAAAATATTTTTGGCATAAAAAAATGTTGAGATATGTAAAATCGTTAAAAATACTTTGTGGAATTAAGCAGCGCCTAAATGGATCTCCTGAAAAGCCGGGAAGACAAACACATTGTGGTGTGTGGCTTACAACTCTACATTCGGCATTTTCACCACACGTTCCAGGGCAAGGATCTGTGCATTTTTGGTTGATGCAGGCTAAGTGGTTTGGACATTCCGAGTTACTAACACATTCCGGTCTACAATTAGGAGGAGCACCGACATAACTTGGTAAACAAGAACACGAAGGTGCTTCGTTTATAACTTTGCATTGGGAATTTGGCCCACATGGAGATGGTGAACATAAATTGATTATAGTCACAGGTTCATCGCCTGAAAAATAAATATAAGCATCGCGATATGTTTAAATATAATTTTATTACGTATTGGAAGACATCTAATAAATGGATCTCCCGTGTGTCGCGGAGGACAACTGCAAATTGGATTATGATTTACCACTTGACAATTTGCAAGAAGACCACAAGTTCCGGGACATGGATTGATACATTTTTGATTAACACACGCTTCGTTGAGAGGACATTCTGAGCTTGTAACACATTCAGGTCTACAGCTAGGTGGGCTACCGATATATCCTGGTACGCAAGAGCAAACGGCTTGCCCATTAATTTCTCTACATTGACTATTAGCACCACAAGGTGATGGATTGCATGGATTTGTTTTAACTGGTGCTAAAATTTTTGCCATTAATAATTGCGTTTTGTTAATACATTGATAAAAAATTACGTGGAATTGGAGAACAAAGAACAAATGCATTTCCAGTATGATCCTGGAAGCAGGAACACATTGGAATGTGATTGATAACGGTACATTCAGCATTTTGTCCACAAGTTCCCACACAAGGATCTTTACATTTATTTTTTATACAAGCCAAGTTTTTATTGCAATCGCTATTGAGGACACATTCAGGTCTACATCCCCTATACGGATCTCCTTGATATTCTGGCAAACAAGTGCAGACACCATCTCTGCATTGTGCGTTAGATCCGCAAGGTGAAGGATTGCAAGGATCGGTAGCTACAGGTTCAGGTGCTAAAATAATTTTGTAATAAACAAAGGATTAAACAAAATTATTTAAAAACTTTTGTCCTTACGTGGTGGTGGTTTTGGATAACAATTTGTGAATGGGTCTCCTATATAACCATTGGGACAAGTACAAATTGGAGTATGATTTATGACATTACACTGTGCATTAGCGCCACATGATCCAGGACATGGGTCTACACACTTTTCTCTTATACACGCTAAATTGCTGCTACATTCCGGATTAATGGTGCATTCCGGCCTACAATTTGGTGGGCTTCCAATATAATTGGCTAAACAGGAGCATGAAGGTGAACCACCAATATCTCTACATTGTGAATAAGGACCACAAGGTGTTGGCACGCAAGGATTTGTAATTACTGGTTTTGGTTGATCTTGAAGCGGAGCTAAAATTGACAAATCTTATTTTGATAACGCTTCGATTTTACGTTTCCTTACGTGGAGTTGGATAACACCTAGTAAATGGATCTCCGGTATACCCTGATTGGCAAGAACAAATTGGGCTGTGGTTAATTACTTCACATCTTGCGTTTAATCCGCAGGTTCCGGGACATGGATCAATACATTTTTGGTTTACACAAGCCTTATTTTGAGCACATTCGGAACTAACTGTGCATTCTGGTCTACAACCAGGTGGACTTCCAATGTATTCAGGCAAACAGGAACAAACCGCTTGGCCATTAATTTCACGGCATTGACTGTTTGGACCACAAGGCGAAGGTTGACAAGGATTGATTGGTTCTTTTTGAACAGCTAAAAGATATTTTAGAGAGAATAGTTAAATGTTTTAAAGTTTAAAAAGAGAAGAAGAAATAAAGAAATAATAATAGAAAAAATTTCGGCCAATAGCCAAAGCAGCTGACGCCGCGATTAAAAAAAAAGAAAAAATTAAAGTTGGAGAAAAATATAACGGGAAAGAATATTAGGTAAAAGAAATAAAGAAAAAAATCATAGGAAGAAGAAAAAAGAGCATGAAGAAGATAAAGAAAATAAGCGAAAAAAATATAAATGGAGAAAATAAGAAAATAAAATGGAAATAATAGAAAAAAAAGAAAGAAAATATGAAAAAATAGGAAAAGGAAGGATATGGATAAATTAAAACGAAAAGAAAGAAAGGAGCAAAAATGAAAAAGAAAAAACATAAAAAAGGAAGGAATAAGTATGAAGAAAAAAGGACCAAAAAGAAGGACATTTGGAAATGGAAATGGAGGAAGAAATGAATAAGAAAACAATAATAAAGAAAAGAGGAAGGAATAAGAAATCGGGAAAAGTAAAATAGCAAGAAGAGAAAGAAGAAAAAAAAAATAGAAAAAAGAAAAAATAAAAACAAGAAAGAGATGAAGTAAAAAGTAAGTAAAACGGATGTGAAAAAATAAAAATGGGGAAAAAGAGCCTAATGAGTAGTAGGAAAAGAATTAAAATATTAAGAAGGAAGTAAAAAAATAATAGAGAAGCAACTTACGTGGTGAAGGAAGTAAATTGCAATATCTAAACGGATCACCAGTGTATGCTGGGCGACAAACGCATGATGGTAAATGATTTATAACTTGGCAATCTGCATTTTGACCGCATGTTCCTGGACAGGGATCCTTACATTTATTATTAATGCAAGCTTTATTAGCGGGACAATCGGAGTTTAGAGTGCATTCAGGTCTGCAACCTTCATAGGGATTTCCTATATATTCCGGCGCGCAAACACAAGATCCAGCGCCGTTACGTTCTTGGCATATAGCATTTGCTCCACAAGGTGATGGGAAACATGGGTTTATATGTTCTTGCGGTTTTGGAGCTATAAAAATGTAAAATATATTCCCCAAAATTGTGGCGATTACAAGTTACCTTCAACAACATTGCATCTAGTAAATGGATCTCCGTTATATCCTTGCAAGCAAACACAATTTGGAGTATGACTTATAACTCTACACTCAGCATTTTGGCCACATGTTCCAGGGCAAGGGTCTTTGCATTTGTTGTTAATGCATGCCAAATGATTTGCGCATTCTGGGTTACTAACACACTCAGGACGACAATTTGGTGGCGCACCAATAAATTGTGGTAAACAGCTGCATGAGGGAGAATCACGTATAACTTTGCATTCAGCATTTGGACCACAAGGTGATGGCTGACAAGGATCTTTCACAACAATAGGTTCATCTTCTAAAATTTTATACATTACATACTGAACTTTATTTTGCAAAAAATTCTTACGAATGGGTTGGCATCTAATAAATGGATCTCCTGTATGCCTATTTGGACAAGAACAAATCGGGTTATGGTTAACAACTTGACAGTGCGCCCCAATGCCACAAGTTCCTGGACATGGATCAATACATTTTTGATTAACACAAGCTTCATTAAGAGAACATTCTGAGCTAGTAACACATTCTGGTCTACAAGTAGGTGGGCTACCAATATATCCAGGCACACAAGAACAAACAGCTTGGCCGTTTATTTCCCTACATTGGCTATTAGGTCCACAAGGTGATGGATTGCAGGGGTTTGTTTTAATCGGTGCTAAAATTACCCCCATAAAACATTTTCAAACACAAACATTTTCAAAAACTTACGCGGAATTGGTGTACAAATAACAAAGGCATTTCCAGTATGTCCTTGAATACAGGAGCACATGGGAATGTGATTAACAACACTGCACTCCGCATTTTGTCCACATGTTCCTGGACAAGGATCTTTACATTTATTTCTTATACAAGCTTGGTTTCTATTACAATCGTTATTAAGAACGCATTCAGGTCTACATCCCCTATAAGGATCCCCTTGATATTCTGGTAAACAAGTGCAAATACCATCTCTACATTGCGCGTTAGATCCGCATGGTGAAGGATTGCAAGGGTCTGTCACGACTGGCTCAGGAGCTACAATTATTTTATTAAAATTTAAGAAAAACGGGTAGGAGCCCAAATATCTTACGAGGTGGTGGTTTAGGATAACAATTCGTAAACGGATCGCCGGTATAACCATCTGGGCAAGTACAAATTGGAGTATGATTGATTACATTGCATTGTGCATTGGCACCACATGATCCTGGACAGGGATCTCTACATTTTTCTCTAATACAAGCCAAATTGCTAGAACATTCAGGATTTATGGAGCATTCCGGTCTACAATTTGGTGGACTTCCAATATAATTAATCAAGCAAGAACATGATGGCGAACCACCAATGTCCCTACATTGTGAATTAGGACCACAAGGAGATGGTACACATGGGTTAACAACTTGAACCTTTGGTGGATCTTGAGCTGGAGCTAAAATTGCAAATGTAAATATTTTAACGCAAAATTGTCCGATTTATCTTACGTGGTATTGGGTAACACCTTGTGAAAGGATCTCCCGTATGACCAGAATTACATGAGCAAATAGGGCTGTGGTTTATAACATTGCATCTTGAATTTAAGCCGCAAGTTCCTGGGCAAGGATCTATACATTTTTGATTCACACAAGATTTGCTTTGTGCACACTCGGAACTGACAGTACATTCGGGTCTGCAACCAGGTGGACTTCCAATATATTCAGGCAAACAAGAGCATACAGCTTGACCATTAATTTCACGACATTGACTATTAGGGCCGCAAGGTGAAGGGTGGCAAGGGTTTATAGGATCTTGTTTAACGGCTAAAATATAATAAAGTTAAAAATTATTAAATTAGTAATCAAGAAATGTGAAAACGCACGTTCAACAGGTGGTAAATTGCAATATCTAAATGGATCTCCTGTGTATCCTGCGATGCAAGTGCAAGATGGTAAATGGTTTATTACTTGACAATCAGCATTTTGCCCGCATGTTCCTGGGCATGGATCTTTGCACTTATTATTAATACAAGCTCGGTTTGATGGGCAATCGGAATTTAGCGTACATTCAGGTCTGCATCCTTCATAAGGATTACCAATAAATTCGGGTAAGCAAATACATGCCCCAGCACCATTTAACTCTCTACATTGGGCGTTAGCACCACAAGGAGATGGTACACAAGGCGTTGCCGGTTCTGGTTTAATTACAGCAACTACTTTTATAGCACATTGCACGAATGCATTGCCTTCATACCCTTGTATGCAGACGCAATTAGGTGTATGTGCAACCACTCTACATTCCGCGTTTTGGCCACAAGTTCCTGGACAAGGATCCTTACATTTTTGGTTTATACAAGCTAAATGACTAGAACATTCACTATTACTAACACACTCTGGTCTACAATTAGGTGGACTATTTATAAATCCTGGTAAACATGAACAAGAAGGACTATCTCCTATCACTTTACATTGAGCATTTGGGCCACAAGGTGATGGCTGACAAGGATTTATCACTTGAACAGGGGTTTCCTCTGCAATATTAAATAACACAAATAACACAAATTATACGTTTTAATATTTTTCTTACGTATTGGTAAGCATCTGGTAAATGGATCTCCAGTATGGCGTGGCAAACAACTACAAATTGGATTGTGGATGATTACTTGACAATTTGTATTAATACCACATGTGCCTGGACAGGGATCAATACATTTTTGATTAACACAGGCTTCATTAAGAGCGCATTCAGAGCTTGAAACACATTCAGGCCTACAGGTAGGTGGGCTACCGATATAACCAGGGACGCAAGAACAAACACCTTGGCCATTAATTTCTCTACACTGACTATTTGGCCCACAAGGTGATGGATTGCATGGATTTGTGTTAACGGGTTCTGAAATTATTTTTTGTATCAAATGCCTAAAAAGTTGAAAACATGACGACTTACGTGAAATTTGAGTACAAAGTACAAAAGCATTTCCACTGTATCCTTGTAAACAAGAACACATTGGAATGTGATTAACAACATTGCATTCAGCATTTTGTCCGCAGGTTCCTGGGCAAGGATCTTTACACTTATTCCTAATACAAGCTTGATTCCTGTTGCAATCACTATTAAGAATACATTCAGGCCTACATCCTCTATAAGGATCTCCTTGATATTCTGGCAAACAAGTGCAGACACCATCTCTGCATTGCGCGTTTGATCCGCAAGGTGAAGGATTGCAAGGGTCAGTTGCGACAGGTTCTGGTGCTAAAATTTTGTCTTTATATATAAATTTCCCATTTAAATAAAAACAATCCTTACGTGGTGGTGGTTTTGGTTGACAACTGGTAAATGGATCCCCAGTATATCCATCAGGGCAAGTACAAATTGGTGTATGATTAATGACGCTACAGCGTGCATTAGATCCACATGATCCTGGACAAGGATCAGCGCATTTTTCTCTTATACAAGCTAAATTACTAGAACATTCTGAATTGATGGTACATTCAGGTCTGCAGTTGGGAGGACTTCCAATATAATTGGGCAAACAAGAACAAGATGGGGAGGCACCGATATCTCTGCATTGTGAGAAAGGTCCACAAGGTGAAGGTGCGCAAGGGTTTACTAAAATTTGTATTGGTGCATCTTGAACAGGAGCTAAAATTTTATTTATTAACCAAGATCACTTTCACGAATTAAAATAATTACGTGGAATCGGGTAACATCTTGTAAATGGATCACCGGTATGACCAGATTGGCATGAACAAATTGGATTGTGATTGATTATTTCGCATCTTGCATTTAAACCGCATGTTCCTGGACATGGATCTTTACATTTTTGATTAACGCAAGCCCTGTTTTGAGCACACTCGGAACTAACAGTACATTCTGGTCTACATCCAGGTGGGCTACCAATAAATTCTGACAAGCATGAGCAAACGGCTTGTTCGTTAATTTCACGACATTGACTATTAGGACCACAAGGTGATGGCTGACATGGGTTTACAGGTTCATGTTGAATTGCTAAAATTTTATATGGTAATAAAAATATATACGTTAATAAAAATAATTTACGTTGTGGTGGAGGAAAGTTGCAATATCTAAACGGATCTCCCGTATAACCAGGTCTACATATACAAGAAGGTAAGTGATTAATCACTTGGCAATCCGCGTTTTGTCCGCATGTTCCTGGGCAAGGATCACTACACTTATTATTCATACAAGCTTTATTTGATGGGCAATCGGTATTTAGTACACATTCAGGTCTACAACCTTCATATGGATTTCCAATATATTCAGGAAGACAAGTACATGAACCAGCTCCATTTTGTTCTTTACAAATAGCGTGATGCCCGCAAGGGGATGGTAAACAAGGTGTAGGTCGTTCTTCACTAACTGGTGCTTCTAAAATTTTTTTACCAAGTAAAAACCTAATAATATTTGCAAAATATGAACAACATACTGTATGGTACACACTGGGAGAATGGATCGCCTTCAAAGTTCGAAATGCAAACGCAATTAGGTGTATGGCTGATTACTCTACATTCTGCATTAACTCCACATGTTCCTGGGCAAGGATCTTTGCATTTGTTATTTATGCAAGCCAAATGGTTGGCACATTCTGAGTTGCTGACGCATTCCGGTCTGCAATTTGGTGGTGTACCAATAAAATTGGGTAAGCAAGAGCATGATGGAGAGTTTCCAATATCTTTGCATTGAGAGTTTGGTCCACAAGGTGTTGGTTGACAAGGGTTTATTGAAATTACGATTGGACTTTCCTCTACAAAAAAAATCGATTTATATTGAATAAATTGACAAATAGGAGGAATTGATTTGAAAACATTTAATCATTGGTTCTCAAAGTGGGTGTTGCGCCATTCTACAGTGGCTTGGTAGACTAAAAATAAAAATTTGACGAAAATATTTGTCAGCGTAATAACGTTTTGTTATTTATATAAAAAGAAATTATGCATAAAATATGGTATGAGGCCAAATTAAAGAAAAAAACAAAATGAGATATGCTGTGAAAAAAGTTCTGTACCCAAAACATACTGTTTTTTAAGCATTTTTCTGTATTCTTTTTACACATACACTACTGTACATTACGTTTTATTTACGCGCTTGAAGCAGAAGATGAATTTTATACAATGGATTTGTCTTTACAATAGAAAGTTTGAAAACCACTGGATTAAATCAGGTAATCAGGTAAAACAGAAAGTTGTTAAATCAACATGGTTTAATCAATTTAAATCGATTAAAACCAATCAATATAAAATCATCGCGATGACTTACGAATTTGTTGACACCTAACGAAAGGATCTCCTGTATGTCGCGAAGGACAACTGCAAATTGGATTATGATTAACCACTTGACATTGAGCGCCTATACCACAAGTTCCTGGACAAGGATTGATGCATTTTTGATTAACACAAGCTTCGCTTAGAGAACATTCTGAGCTTGTCACGCATTCTGGTCTGCAAGTTGGTGGACTACCAATAAATCCTGGCACACAAGAACAAACAGCTTGGCCATTGATTTCCCTACATTGACTATTGGGCCCGCATGGTGATGGATTGCAAGGATTTGTTTTAACTGGTTCTAAAATTGTCTCCATAAAACATTTTTTTACAAAAGCGTTTACAAAACTTACGCGGAATAGGTGTACATAGAACAAACGCATTTCCGGTATGACCTTGAAGGCAAGAACACATAGGAATATGATTAACAACATTGCATTCAGCGTTTTGTCCACAT
Organism: Gymnusa sp. GC000175; assembly: GCA_030264735.1. NCBI lineage: Eukaryota > Metazoa > Arthropoda > Insecta > Coleoptera > Staphylinidae > Gymnusa > Gymnusa sp. GC000175. Next base: position 27,025 of record JARJDX010014250.1, read on the forward strand.
GTTCCTGGACAGGGGTCTTTGCATTTATTCCGTATACAAGCTTGATTTCTATTGCAATCGCTATTAAGTACACATTCGGGTCTACATCCTCTATACGGATCTCCCTGATATTCAGGTAAACAAGTGCAAATACCATTCCTACATTGAGCGTTAGCTCCGCATGGCGAGGGATTGCAGAGGTCTGTGATGACTGGTTCGGGCGCTAAAATTTGTTTGCATGTAAATACATTTTTATTTCTACCAATTATGTCTTACGTGGTGGTGGTTTAGGGAAACAATTAGTAAATGGATCTCCAGTATAGCCATCTGGACAAGTGCAAATCGGTGTATGATTAATAACGTTACATTGCGCATTCGCACCGCATGATCCAGGGCAAGGATCTCCACATTTTTCCCTCATACAAGCCAAATTGCTTGAACATTCAGGATTAATTGTGCACTCTGGTCTACAATTTGGTGGACTTCCGATATAATTAGCTAAGCAAGAGCAAGATGGTGAAGCACCAATATCTCTACATTGCGAGTAAGGTCCGCAAGGTGATGGTACGCACGGATTTACCACTATGGGTGTAGGAGGTTCTCTTAGAGGAGCTAAAAATTTTATTTTAAAATAAAATTTATTATGCTTTAGTCGTTATCTTACGTGGAATTGGGTAACATCTAGTAAATGGATCACCCGTATAACCAGATTGGCACGAACAAATTGGGCTATGATTAATTACTTGGCATTTGGCATTTAAACCACAAGTTCCTGGGCAAGGATCGACGCATTTTTGATTTACACAAGCATTATTTGGCGAGCATTCAGAGCTAACAGTACATTCGGGTCTACAACCTGGTGGGCTTCCTATATATTCAGGTAGACAAGAACAAACTGCTTGTCCATTAATTTCACGGCATTGGCTGTTGGGGCCACACGGTGATGGGTGACAAGGATTTGTGGGCTCTTGTAGAATTGCTAAAATTATTATTTAAGAAAAAAATAATTTTGGCATTTTTTAGATCTTACGTTCTGGTGGAGGTAAATTGCAATATCTAAATGGATCGCCGGTATATCCAGGGCGGCAAGTACAAGAAGGCAAATGATTGACAACTTGACAGTCAGCATTTTGTCCGCATGTTCCAGGGCAAGGATCTTTACATTTATTGCTTATACATGCTTTATTCGAGGGACAATCCGAGTTGAGAACACATTCGGGCCTGCATCCTTCGTAAGGATTACCAATATATTCAGGTAAACAGGAGCAAGAGCCGGCATTGTTTTGCTCTTTACAAATTGCATTAGAACCGCAAGGAGAAGGCGAGCATGGTGTGTGAATTTCTTGGATTGGTTGAACTAAAATATTTTCATATAGAGTTTACACATTTTACGCATTAATATGTTATTTCCAAAACCTGCATTAACCTAACCCTATCACTTTAAAGCATCGTTTTTTGTGTTCTAATTCATCTTCAATTATATTTTATTTTACTTTTGGGCTTAAGTTGTAAAGTTTATTTGTGGTGACTTCATTGTAGGGAGAATTTTCAAGGCTTCTGAATAAATCTGAAAACCTTGTTCGAGTATGGGAGCCTATATAGTGCTCAAAATTATGGGGATGAGAGTTTAATAAAAAAAACATGTATTTCTGGGTAGAACTGATTTTATAGCCCTTTTCGTTTCAAATGCTGGGAATTTTTATAAATCCAAATGGCTTTACAAATTTTGCAACTTTTCAATGGGAGATTATATACTCAACTCAACATTATAAAAATCAATTTTCTTTCCCATTTTGAAGCCCGAAGCTGAGCCGCTAATGAAATTAGATGTATCGCCTACTGATGTTCAATAATCTGCGTCGAAATTTGTCTTTTAGTCTCGCCAAAATATTTTAAATTGTAATTCTAACAATTTATTTAGTAAGTGCCCGAATTTAAAAGTTGAATTTAATCCTTTTAAGCTATTATTTCGAGTCAAATTTGAAAATAGTTTTTTATATTAAATTTATGTAGAAGACGTCCGTTTCTATCAGTGAAGTTTTCTATATGGTCAAAAAACTAAAGAAAGTGGAAGGTCAGTTTGGTTTTGACTTTTCGTAGTGACTTTTCTGATTACTCGATTATTCCCTTTGGTGTTATAATTATTGTTAAGAGGCGTATTTCTGACGTGATTCAGTTCTGAAGACAACGATTCCTTAAAGGATATTTAGTATGCGTTATAGACTAGAGAATTTATTTTTGATAATTTCTGGGAAGAGTGAGTTCCTATTTAGGTATCGATCTGTATAGGTTGGTTTCTTATAAACTGTATGTCCTAGTTTGTCATCAAAACATCTAAGGAGCCCTTAATCTTTATTTCCATTTCAAATTTGATGCCATTGTTGTGACTAATTAGATAATTTAGAAATTCCTCTAAGGCTGATTTACCGTGTGCCCAGATAACAAAGGTATCGTCTACATACCTATATGCATTTATAGTTTTACGAATTTTAAGACTTTACAATGGAATATAAAGAATAAGGGCTTTTGGTCCAGATATTCTGGTTTTAACACACCCAGATGATAAACTAGGTTACACCCACTCGGATTGATACTCACACGATCACCTTTTCCACAAATTATTAGTAATAAAATCACTAGTCTATAGAGCCAACTTCATACAAAAAAATGTTTACACGAGTCATGTCAGATATACACCTTTTAATAATAATTATAACATCAAAGGCATTAGACGAGTTATCAAAGAACGAGTTATCAAAGATCAGGCGAAGAAACGAACTCACAAAATTCCTTTTACCTATATATAGAAAATCGCACGGACAAAATCGCACGTTTTCTACATAAATATAATATAAAAACCATTTTTAAATCTGTCTAAAATATTTTTTACTTAAAAAAAATTGAGGAAAAAAATTTGTCATAATGGCAATTTAAAAAATTTATGCGAGACTAATAGGTAAATATCCAAATAATTCTTGAAGATGGGCCCTAAAATTGATTTATCTTATGTTGAGTATATAATCCCTTATTAAAAGAAACGAACGAGTGCGTAGCTATTTACAAAAATCTTCGCATTTGAATCAAGAGAGCTTTAAAATCAGTTGTACCTGATACAGTTTATAGGCTCATTTTGGAAATATTTGTTGCCTTTCTTAAATTTTCATCCCACTAGTTTTGATTACTATGTAGTCTTCCATACTTAAACAAGGTTGTCGGTTACCGAACTTACTGCGAAACCTTGAAAAGCCTTAAGAAAACTCTTTATACATTAAGCTACTCAAAGCCTTGATAATGAAGAGCGAAACGTTGGCAACAACAAATAAAATTACGTGGCTTAACACCGAAAGTACAAAAAAATACAACGATTCAACTCGTCAAAGCTTACATTCACCTTAAATTATTGTATTAATAAATAACTTATTTTATATTAAAATAAATAACCTATTTTATATTATTATTAATAAATAATATTTTAATATAACTGCAGTTTAATAAACTTGCAGTATAATTAACCAGCAATTAATTGGTAATAAATAATGGGTAGCAATCATTTCTTACTTGGTGGTAAAATACATTGAGAGAAAGGATCTCCAATATAACCCCTTATGCATACACAGTTGGGAGTGTGGCTAATAACCCTGCATTCGGCATTTTGACCGCAGGTTCCTGGGCAAGGATCCTTGCATTTTTGATTAATGCAAGCTAGTTGGCTGGAGCATTCAGAGTTGCTTACGCATTCAGGGCGGCAGTTGGGTGGACTTCCGATATTATTGGGCAAACAAGAACAAGACGGGGAATCGTTTATTACTTTGCAAAGCGCGTTATGGCCGCAAGGAGATGGTTGGCAAGGGTTGGTGGGTACGGTTACTGGCTCTTCTTCTATAAAACGATATTATACATAGCTTTAAAATCCAAACGATTTGTGATTAGTTATTCTTACGTATTACAAGACATCTAATAAATGGATCTCCAGTGTGCCTTGCAGGGCAACTGCAAATTGGGTTGTGGTTTATTACTTGGCAATGAGCACCAATTCCACATGTTCCAGGGCAAGGATTTATACACTTTTGATTAACGCAAGCCTCGTTAAGCGGACATTCCGAGCTACTAACGCATTCGGGTCTACAAGTTGGTGGACTACCGATATATCCTGGGACACAAGAACATACTCCTTGACCATTAATTTCTCTACATTGACTATTTGGACCACATGGAGATGGATTGCAAGGGTTTGTTTTTATGGGAGCTAAAATAATCAAAATAAATATACGAATGTAAAAGTAACTTTAAACAAAAACCTGGAATTGGGGAGCATAAGACGAAGGCATTTCCTGTATAATCAAAAATACAAGAACACATGGGGATATGATTAACCACATTGCATTCCGCATTTTGCCCACATGTTCCTGGACAGGGATCTTTACATTTATTTCTTATACAAGCTTGATTTCTATTGCAATCGCTATTTAGTACGCATTCGGGTCTACAACCTCTATAGGGATCTCCTTGATATTCTGACAAACAAGTGCAAACTCCATCTCTGCATTGAGCGTTAACTCCACACGGTGAAGGATTGCAAGGATCTGTGGCTACAGGTTCAGACACTAAAATAATTTTTATAAATATTTCACGCAAAGCACCAAAGCATAATCTTACGAGGTGAAGGAATTGGTTGGCAACTAGTAAATGGATTTCCAATATAACCATCAATGCAAGTACAAACCGGTGTATGATTAATTACATTACACTGAGCATTCTGTCCACATGATCCAGGACAAGGATCCAAACATTTTTCCCTTATACAAGCTAAATTGCTACTACATTCCGGATTGATGTTACATTCTGGTCTACAATTTGGTGGACTACCAATGTAATTAATTAAACAAGAACAAGATGGCGAACCACCAATATCTCTACATTCTGAATACGGTCCACAAGGTGAAGGTACACAAGGATTTGTTACCACTGGTGTTTCTGGTATGTGCATTGGTGCTAAAATTATAAAAAGTTAAGAAGATAAATTTAAACACCGCCTTTTGGGTAAATTATATATAATAGCACCTTTACGTGATTTAATCCAAGCGCTTAACACCTGGCAAAAAATTTGGTATTACGTTTAATAGCAAATAGAATGTAAAGAAGCGGTTTAAGACCGTTGTAGTTTCAGTGCTTGTTTAAATTTTATCTGCCGCGATTCTTAATACCAAATAATCTGCCAAATAAAGATCGCTTGGTTTGAATCGCAATTATGGCAAATTAATACGGTGCTTACGTGGAATTAAATAACATCTAGTAAATGGATCTCCAGTATGTCCAGAATTGCATGAACAAATTGGGCTATGATTAATAACATTGCATCTTGCATTTAGGCCGCAAGTTCCGGGACATGGGTCTATACATTTTTGGTTTACACAAGCCTTATTTTGAGCGCATTCGGAACTAACGGTGCATTCTGGTCTACAGCCAGGTGGGCTTCCAATATATTCAGGCAAACAAGAACAAACTGCTTGGCCATTGATTTCACGACATTGGCTGTTAGGTCCACAAGGTGATGGTAGGCAAGGATTTATAGGCTCATTTTGTTTAACAGCTAAAATGCTTACATGTATAAAAAATTTCAATAATTTTTAAGAGAATCTTACGTTCAGGTGGAAGTATACTGCAATATCTAAACGGATCTCCGCTATATCCAGAAATGCAAGTGCATGATGGTAAATGATTTATGACTTGGCAGTTAGCATTTTGACCACAAGTTCCAGGGCAAGGATCTTTACATTTATTACTTATACAAGCCTTATTTGCAGGACAATCTGAATTTAATGTACATTCAGGTCTGCAACCCTCATAGGGATTGCCGATATATTCAGGGAGGCAAGAACAAGATCCAGCTCCATTTTGCTCTTTGCAAATAGCATTAGCACCACAAGGTGAGGGTATGCAAGGGGTTCGATGTTCTTCAATAGGTTGAGCTATAAAATTCACAAAATTATCATAATTTGAAATTCTTGCAAAAAGTAATATTCAAAATCATTACGTTGATTAAGTTGACATTGTGAGAAGGGATCTCCAAAGTATCCTGTTAGACATATACAATTAGGTGTGTGACTAACAACGCGACATTCAGCGTTAGCACCACAAGTTCCTGGGCATGGGTCTTTACATTTTTGATTAATGCAAGCTAAATGATTAACGCATTCTGAATTGCTGACGCATTCAGGACGACAATTAGGTGGGCTTCCGCTGTAGTTAGGTAAACAAGAACATGAAGGTGAATCTCCAATGGGTTTGCATTGCGAGTTTGGACCACAAGGTGAAGGATTGCAAGGGTCAATTGGTTCTTGCAAAATCGGAGCTTCTAAGAAATTTTTTAAATTAGATTTAAAATTACAAAAAAGATAAGTTATTTTCTTACGAATTGGTTGACATCTAATAAATGGATCTCCTGTATGGCCACTTGGGCAGGAACAAATTGGATTGTGATTAACAACTTGGCAGTTAGCATTTAAACCACACGTTCCAGGGCAGGGGTTAATACATTTTTGATTAACACACGCTTCATTGAGAGGACATTCTGAGCTTGTAACGCATTCAGGTCTACAAGTAGGTGGGCTACCAATATAACCAGGGACGCAGGAGCAAACGGCTTGGCCATTTATTGCTCTGCATTGACTGTTAGGCCCGCAAGGTGAAGGATTGCAAGGGTTGGTATAAATTGGTTCCTGTACTAATTGACAAGCAATGAAAGCATTTCCTGAGTGTTTGGGTAGACAAGAGCACATGGGAATATGATTAACGACTGTGCATTCAGCATTTTGCCCACATGTTCCTGGGCAAGGATCTTTGCACTTATTTCTTATACAAGCTTGATTTCTATTACAATCACTATTAAGCACGCATTCAGGTCTACATCCTCTATAAGGATCTCCTTGATATTCCGTCAAACAAGTGCAAACTCCATCTCTGCATTGAGCGTTTGCTCCACACGGTGATGGATTGCAAGGATCTGTTGTGACAGGTTCAGGTGCTAAAATGGGTTTTATTATTTTTTTGTTTATATTGTTAATTTAAAATATCTTACGCGGTGGAGGTTTGGGGAAGCAATTAGTAAATGGATCCCCTGTATATCCATTAGGGCATGTGCAAATTGGAGTGTGATTAATTACATTACATTGGGCGTTTGCGCCACAAGATCCTGGACATGGGTCTCTACACTTTTCTCTAATACAAGCCAAATTGCTTGAGCATTCAGGATTTATGGAACATTCTGGCCTACAGTTAGGTGGACTTCCTATATAATTGGCTAGGCAGGAACATGAAGGTGATCCACCAATATCCCTACATTGAGAGAATGGCCCACAAGGTGATGGTAGGCAAGGGTTTGTTATTACCGCTGGTACAGGATCAGCTAGTGGTGCTAAAATAATTGTATTTAGTTAAGAATTTCTCAAATTTTGAAAAATCTTACGTGGTATGGGATAACAGCGCGAGAATGCATCGCCGGTAAATTCATTCATGCAAGAGCAAATTGGGCTATGATTAATAACTTGACATTTGGCATTTAATCCGCAAGTTCCTGGACAGGGGTCAACACATTTTTGATTAACACAAGCTCTATTTTGAGCACATTCGGAGCTAACAGTGCATTCGGGTCTACAACCAGGTGGGCTTCCAATGTATTCAGGCAAACAAGAACACACTGCTTGGCCATTAATTTCTCGACATTGGCTATTAGGTCCGCAGGGTGATGGGTGGCAAGGATTTATTGGTTCTTGTTGTACGGCTAAAATTAAATTTACAACATGTTGTTATAAAAGTAACAATAAAACTTACGTTGAGGTGGTGGTATACTGCAATATTTAAATGGATCTCCAGTATATCCAGGAATGCAATGACAAGATGGCAAATGATTAATAACTTGACAATCCGCGTTTTGTCCACATGTTCCAGGGCAGGGATCTTTGCACTTATTACTAATACATGCTTTGTTTGAAGGGCAATCTGTATTGAGTACGCATTCAGGTCTACAACCTTCGTAAGGATTTCCAATATATTCTGGCAAACAAATGCATGAACCAGCTCGGTTTTGCTCCTTACAAACTGCGTTAGCTCCACATGGAGATGGGTAACAAGGTGAAATATGTTCAGCAGGTTGAGGTTTTTGTAAAATATTACATAAGACGAAAGGATTACCAACGTATCCAGATATACAAACACAGTTCGGGGTGTGACTAACAACGCGACATTCAGCGTTTTGCCCACAAGTTCCAGGACAAGGATCTTTACATTTCATATTAATGCACGCTAACTGATTAGAACATTCGCTATTACTAACGCATTCTGGTCTACAATTAGGTGGAGCGCCTATAAATTCCGGTAAACATGAACATGATGGCGATTCATTTATAACTTTGCAAAGAGCATTGGGTCCACAAGGTGATGGTTGGCAAGGGTTTGTGGGTGTTACAACTGGTTCATCATCTAAAATTTATTTATACATGTAATACGTATTTCGGAAAAATAAAACGCAACTCTTACGGATTTGTAGACATCTAACAAATGGATCGCCTGTATGTCTAGCTGGGCAACTACAAATTGGATTATGGTTAACCACTTGACAGTTTGCGTTAATACCGCAAGTGCCTGGGCAGGGATTTAAACATTTTTGATTAACACAAGCTTCATTAAGCGGGCATTCAGAGCTGGTAACACATTCGGGTCTACAAGTAGGTGGGCTACCAATAAATCCTGGTACACAGGAACAAACAGCTTGACTATTAATTTCTCTGCATTGACTATTAGGTCCACAAGGGGAAGGATTGCATGGGTGCGCAATAACAGACGCTAAAAATAAAATTATGAAACGAAAAATATTACAGCCATTGACACTCTTACGTGGAATAGGAGTGCAAAGCACGAATGCGTTTCCTATATATCCTTGAATACATGTACACATTGGAGTATGATTAACAACATTACATTCCGCATTTTGGCCACAAGTTCCTGGGCAGGGATCTTTGCATTTATTTCTTATACAAGCTTGATTTCTATTACAGTCGTTATTAAGAACGCATTCCGGTCTGCAACCTCTATAAGGATCTCCTTGATATTCAGGTAAACAAGTGCAAATACCATCTCGGCATTGCGCGTTTGAACCGCAAGGTGAAGGATTGCAGGGATCTGTCGCTACAGGTTCAGGTGCTAAAATATTTTCAATAAATATTTTGCGTTGTTTAACGCATAAAAAATCTTACGCGGAGGTGGTTTTGGATGGCAATTCGTAAACGGATCTCCCACAAATCCATCAGGGCATGTACATATAGGAATATGATTAATCACGTTGCACTGAGCATTTGCACCACATGATCCTTGACAAGGATCTCTACATTTTTCCCTGATGCAAGCCAAATTGCTAGAGCATTCAGAATTAATGGAACATTCTGGCCTGCAATTTGGTGGGCTTCCGATATAATTAGGTAAACAAGAGCAAGACGGTGATCCACCCAAATCTCTACATTGAGAATAAGCGCCACAAGGTGATGGCACGCATGGATCAATTGGGGTAGCTTGTACAAGTGGTGGAGGAGGAACTGCAAAATTTACAAATAATTTTCGCCAAAAAAATAAATATATGGCTGCGTACGTGGTATGTTGTAACATCTGGTAAATGGATCTCCTGTATAACCAGACAAACACGAACAAATTGGGCTGTGATTAATAACGTTGCATCTGGAATTAAGACCACATGTTCCAGGGCAGGGATCGATGCATTTTTGGTTTACGCAAGCTTTATTTTGCGCACATTCGGAACTAACAGTACATTCTGGTCTGCAATTAGGTGGACTTCCAGAATATTCTGGTAAGCATGAGCAAACCGCTTGACCATTAACTTCGCGACATTGGCTGTTAGGTCCGCAAGGTGATTGTGAACAAGGGCTTCTGGGTTCTTCTTGAATAACAGCTATAATTTAATTCGATTAGAAAAAAATAATAATTTATGAATATGATAATATTACGCTCAGGTGCTGGTAAGGAGCAATATCTAAATGGATCTCCTGTGTAACGAGGGCGACAAGTACAAGACGGTAAGTGATTGATGACTTGACAATCAGCATTTAGACCACAAGTTCCGGGGCATGGGTCCTTGCATTTATTCTGAATACATGCTTTATTTGATGGACAGTCGGAGTTTAGCGAACATTCTGGTCTGCAGCCTTCATATGGATTACCAATGTGATCTGGAATGCATGTACAGGAACCCGCGTTGTTTCTTTCTTTACAAATAGCATTTGCTCCACAAGGTGATGGTAAACAAGGTGATATATTTTCATGCACAACAGAAGTTGGTGCAATTTGGCATTGAATGAAAGGATTTCCTACATATCCAGTAATACAAACACAGTTTGGCGTATGACTAACGACGCGACATTCAGCCTGAATGCCACAAGTCCCTGGACATGGATCTTTGCACTTATTTTTAATGCATGCTAAATGATTGGAACATTCTGAATTGCTAACGCATTCTGGGCGACAGTTAGGTGGAACACCTACTAAATCCGGAAGGCAAGAACATGATGGAGAGTCGTTAATTACTCTACAAATTGCATTCGGCCCGCATGGTGATGGTACGCATGGGTTCGTGGGTACAACTACTGGTTCTTCTTCTAAAAATTTTGTTTAAATAAATAATGCAAAATGTTAAATTAAATTATTATTACGAATGTATTGGCATCTTGAGAATGGATCACCGGTAAATCCTGATGGACAACTACAAATGGGATTATGATTTACAACTTGGCAATGAGCGCCTGTACCACATGTTCCTGGACAG
>JARJDX010014280.1:0-11304 GCA_030264735.1 Gymnusa sp. GC000175
TCCATTTAATGTTGGATTATTTTCGGGCTCATGTGTTTGTTCTTTTTTGGATTCATATAAAAACCCACCGACTTGGATGCTACGTTAAGTTGTTTTAACATTCTTATGAGTTCTTGGAGGTTGGAACTTATTAGGACGATGTCGTCGGAAAATCGAAGGTGATTTAGATACAAACCATCAATGTTTATGCCCTTTATTTTCCACGGCATTTGCTTAAAGATGTCTTCTAGTGCAATTTTAAACAGTTTCGGCGAAATTGTATCTCCATGCCTGACTTCTCTTTCTAGCCGGATCTTGTTGGTGTTTGTGTCTTCATCAATAATGTACGTGGAAGCTGGAATTTCGGTATATTTGCTTTATTAAATTTGTGTACCTCTAGTCGATTCTGGCATTATTTAAAGCAGCAAAGATCGCCCATAGTTGAATAGACTCGAATGCCTTATCGTTGTCTATAAAAGCCATGTGGGACATTATATTCTGTGTATTTTTGTATCAACTGAGTCTGAATGTGGTCCGTTGTACTGAAGCTTTTGCGGGAGTCTGGTAAAATTCTAATTTATTTGCCAAGCGATTTGTTATAATTTTTGTGAGGAGCTTGTACACATGTGGCAGGAGACAGATTGGTCTGTAGTTTTTTATATCTATATTGTCCCCTTTCTTGTACAATACAGTGCTTTTTAATTGTCGTTCCCCTTTTGTCAATTCTATTTCCCTATTTCTCAAATGAGTTTGATACATATCTGATACATTGACATTATATTTCAAATGGGAAAGTCATTTGAAATATAGGGAAATATTATTAACAAAAGGGGAACGTCAATTGAAAAGCACTGTAAGATAACTTCTGTAACTTGCCAGGTAGTAAGTATGTTACCCTCTTCGATACATTTATTTAGTAGATGTTTTACTACTTCTAGTACTGATTTCCCTTCCAGTTTGATCATTCCGGAGGATATTTTATGCTCGCCGGGAGCTTTACCGTTAATGATCTGGTCGAGTTTTTTTTGTATTTTTAAAGTTGAGAGTTCAGGAAATTCTTCTAAGTTAGCATTAAGATACGAATTGGTAATTGGTTCCGAAATCCAGGGGGGGCAACTGACCCATCTTGCCCCCCCTTGCGGGCGCCTATGCTACCAATATAAAAGTCAACAATAATATTTTATGTCGTAGCTCGTACTCGCGAACTTGTGACGTGAACTCAAAAATCTATTGCTCCATGTGTATGTTTACTGTAATTAACATCAGCGAGGCGGAGGTAGAAAATGCTGCAAAATCATTAAGCAACAAGATAGAGACAAAAAATAAGAAATTTTTGGTAAAGGATGCACGATTTGCTCTAAGCAAAACATTAACAACGCTATTTAATTTTGAAAATGTGGAAATGTGCCCAATCCATAAAATGCCACTACTGGCTGATAGCCATAATATTAAATTTTGTTATGGTTGTTGAAAAAATCTGATACAAATTGATTCACGCAAATGAATCGCAATCTATTTTACCAGACCAAAAAAATATCAATTGTTTTAAACCAAGCTTGTTTGATACAATAACTCTCAGAAGCCTAGATAGTAATAATGTAGCTATGTAGCTTATATAGCATATATGCAAACTTGCGGAATTTTCCAAGGATCTAACCCCAAGAACACTTCTATTTTTACCATTTATAAACGATAGACGTTCTATATAAAGTCAGAGCTGTTATTGTTTGAGGATGATTGTAAAATATCATAAAATATCCAAAACCTGAATAAAAATGTAATAAATATGTCAAATACCGGATAAAAATTTAAAAATCGAAATGCAATGCATTTGTCATAAATCTTGAGAGTAATAAGGTAATGCCAAAAATAAAAATGTATTATATAGCAAAATATCCAAAAGACTGAAGAAAAATGTGAAAAAACTTATACGAAATTGTTAAATATATAAATAAAAATGTCAAAATTTAAATAAAATTTAAAAAATTGCAAAGAATAATGTTATACATCTGAATGAAAAACTTACTAAAAATGTTTATATGTAAAAAATGTCAGAAACCTAAATAAAAATGTTAAAACTGAATTCAGAATGAAAATGTCGAAATCAAAAGAAAAATGTCAAAAACCCGAACGAAAAAGTTATAAATCTTGATAAAAATATCAGAATCCTAATGAAAAGGTTAACAATCTTAATAAGAATGTCAAAATCCATAGGAAAGTATCAAAAACACAAATAAAAAGTTAGAAAATTAAATGAAAATGTCAAATTCTAAAAAAAAATATTAAAAACCTGAATGAATATTTAAAAATCTAAATAAATTGTCAAAATCTAAATAAAAATGTTAAAAACCAGAACAAAAAAGTTAAAAATCTTAATTAAATTATCAAAATTTAAAGTAAAATGTCAAAAACCTAAATGAAAAAGTTAAAAATCTGAATAAAAAAAATGAACTGTTGAGTTTGATATATGCTAATAATTTAAGCGTTTGACATATTACCTTGCAGGGACAATTTTCTTTGAGTTTTGAAGAATATATTTTAATTAGTGTGTTAGAAGTAATATTTATGATGACGAATGATACACATTTTACAAGCATAGAAGCTAAAATACATTAAGTTTTTGGGAAATAAAAACAAAATTTGAGTACATATAATATTTAAAATTATCTACAGATAATATTATTGTTACAAAAAGTAACATAGATTATAAAGTAACGTGCATTTTAAATTTTTCGTCAGTCTTAATAAAAAATTAGTCTATAATGTTGAGCGTTGATAATTATCCCACTGAACATCTTCCCATGTGATTAAGAACAACACCTAAAAGCAGATATTTAAGAATAATATTAGTAAGATTGACACGTGTATCAATTCAACATAATTCATTACAACATATTCTTGGAACAAACCGCATTAAAATTAACTTAGTAACAAGTATGCATAACTTACTTTTTCCGCATCTTTGTGCACAAAGCAATCTTGCATGATTGAAATAAGTCACTTTGTCATTTCCACAAGCTGGATTATATTGATTAGTTGTAAGACAGGCATCTTCGCACGCAGTTCTGGTAGTACCCATTCCAGGAACCTCAAAAGTTGTGGTGGATGGAGTTGTAAATCCAGCTGGTCTTTTAGTCGTCGGTTCGACCTCATCAAAAACGAAGAAATCATCCGCATGAGAAGTAAATTGATTACCGTTCTTTTCAAATTGGTTAACATTGCTTTCAGGTGGATTAATGTTATTTCCAAACTGATTAGCGGCATTTAAAATCGGATTAACTTGATTGGGATTATTTCTAGGCGGATTTGCGTTATCTCCAAAAAAATTACGATTGTTTCTCAGTGGATTGGCATTGCTTCCAAATTGATTCTCGTTGCGTCCAAATTGATTCTCGTTGTTTCCAAATTGATTCCTATTATTTTCAAATTGAGTTTCATCATTCAGAAATTGAATTCTATCATTATTACTAAATTGATTTTCGGCGTTGTTTCTAAACCGATTTCTGTTATTATTACCAAACTGACCTTCATTATTACCAAACTGATTTGCATTATTTCTAAACGAATCGGCGTTACGTCTGAATGGATTTTCACTATTTTCAACTTGATTGGCGTTGTTTCTAAACGGATTTCTATTGTTTCCAAATTGATTGGCGTTGTTTTCAAAACTATTTCTATTATTTTCAAACTGATTGGCGCCAGTTCCAAAAGCGTTTCTGCTGTTTCCAAATTGGTTGTCGTTGTTTACAAATGGATTTCTATTATTTCCAAATCGATTATTGTTATTTGCTGATTGATCCCTTAGAAATTGATTACTTTCGTTGGATTCTAATGAAGTTTTAAAGTTAGAACCTAGAGGTCTTCTATTTGATTGTCTTTCGCTACGTATTAAATCTGGCGTTATAGTATTTGGTTTTTGCACGTTTTGTTGGTACCAAGATGCAGGTCTTGGTTGAATTTGAAAACCGTGGTTGTAGCTATTTGTGTGCGTCATTGCAAGCAACACTAAAATAAAATAATTATTTATTACACAATTTTTTAGTATTTACACACATTTTTATCAATTTTACAAAAGAATAATTTGTACATGTCTATGTTTTTATTTTAATTTTACTTTCATTTACGAAGTAATGAAAGTATAATAATCGTGAAAATTTTCAAAATCGAGATTTTTCTGGAAATATCCGTTTTTGATTTCTTTGTTCTGTCGGTTCGTCGGTCTGTCTCTAAAGCCCGGACAGATTATTTATTGGCCTAGAGATTCATAGTTAAGCTTTTAACAAAAATTGCGAGATTCTATTAAATTTTAGTTAAAATCCAGCAACCAGTGGTAGTTGGTTAAGTATCTTGTTTTTTTGCAAATATTTTAAAAACTATCAAGTTTATGGAAAAAATCATACGAGTAGAAAGGTATTTAGAATTTGTTCTTATCATTTCAAGAACTAATACTTCTTCGGCGTTAAGCAACATTATTATTAAAATTATTCCCAACAGGTTGCAGAGACATGCTGTCAACAGTTATTCAAATATGGTTATATATCGGTCAATAGTGACGGATGTCACTATCGGAATTATTTCTAGCATACATTTAAACAAAATGAAAATGCAGAGATTTACTGCCAACCTAATTATCTGATAAATAAAGAAATATATTTGTTTTTCTCAAAAGTATCGAAAATGTCTCAAATTCGTAAATGAAAGTTCTGTGGTGACCACATGTCTATTTTTTTATTCACTTTCAATTAAATTTTTATTTTTAGGAGTCTTATTCCCACAATTAAAGAAACTAATTCAAAACGTAAATAAAAACTAAAACAAAGTATTTTACATAAATCATTGATAAATTATTTCCTGTTTTCTAGAAAAAAAACTTGTAATTAAATATAAATAAGGAGATGAGGTGGCATTAAGTCAAGGTGAGGAAGCTAAATGCAAGTTTTACAGAAAACAAACAAAATAGTATGCAAACTAAATTGTTTTATGGCGATTTTATTAAAATTATATTACTCACATGTAATTGCTAATACTACCGATTCCATATTGATGTTTATCAAATCAGATGAAAAAATATGTGCTTGAACGAACGCTCAATAACACTGAGAATATTTATTACTCTTTATGTTTTGAACAACAAGTTTTTTTTTATGTGGAAGGAATACCACTTTATATCCTATCATGCACATACATTATTAATTTAACAAATTCATTACATGTTATTGCGATTTAAATAACCGTAAAGAACGTTTTTCTTTCACAAATTGTTGTAATGATATTTTAATTAAAAGAAATTTAATAAGAAATGGTAATATTTTTCTGGAACGGCCAGTTTTGATTGGAGATTCCCAATGTTAAGATGATTCATGGTTAATTTTGTTCGCGTGATAGATAGTAATGTAAGACTTGTTTCCTTTAGTTATAATTTTCCATTACCTATATCCTATATAGTATATAGCATTTATATAATGTAAATATAACTTACCTATCTACATAAAATTGGTAATTTTTTTAATTGTTAATTGTCTTAAATATTATTGTTGAAATTAAATAAAGATTTGGGGTAAAGTACCCTAATTTGTAGAACCATTGCTCTAACTTAGGTCTCCAACATATTAGAGAATACTAGGTTGGTGCAACTTTAGTGTAATTTCTAGAGTAGACGTTATTTTAACTAAAAGGTGAATCAAGGTTCATTAACCAATGTTACGTAAATGTAAAAAGTGGCAATAAAAAAGAGGTTCAAATACTCATACACGGGAAATCCTAAAAAGTGTATTTATACGAAAACCAGTGAAAATAAGCTAGCAATAAGTTCCAACAACAAAAATAAAAATTTTATTTAATTTTTTTTGATAATAAAACAAAACTTTTATGGTTGCTGCAAGAGTAGCTATACCAAAATAAAATACCACCAACGAGAAGATAGCAATGAAATATAAAATTATTTTTCATTTTTGCTAAGAATTTAAACTATTGAAGTACAAAAGAACAAAAGTAATTTTTTGTTTTTAGCATAAAATGTTTTAAATTAATCATATTTGAAGCTGTACATAAGCAATTAAATTTTGAATGGTACAGCACACCAATTAGCCCGAATGAAAAAAACAACCTTACCAAAGTACTATGCCGGGGATATACCAGTGATAAGCATAAGTGAAATTAAACGGTCCTTAAATAAAATGAAAAATAGCAGAAAACCAGAAATGAAAAATACAGTGGCAGTGACTTGTGACAGTGACTTCTTCCTAGTCAGGCATATTGTATATATCACTTCAGTAGTCTTCGGGTGGTTGGTTGTAGCTTTACTTTTTACTCGCCTCCCTATTAAGCTTTTTCCCATGGGCGATTTGTGTCGGGAATATCCTAATTATTCTAGTCTTCGTCATTCCGTTCTATTTTTCTGTTCTTCGTTCATTCCATGATATCCATCCTGTTGAATACTGTTCGGATTGCCTGGTTCGATATTCTGTTTCTTTTTCCTTCCTTGGATCGATCTCTGGACCCTCATTTTCGTGTTCGTTAGGAGTTGTTGTGTGTTTGGTTGACTTTGCGCGCGTTTCCGCCGTGTATGTCAGAATTGGTCTTACTACGGATTCGTATATTCTGCAATTTGCGGTTTATTTCAGAGAAAGTAATGTTCCATATGGTGTTTTTAAGGCAACCTGCATTTGCGGCTTTGGTTTAATACTTCTTCATTTAAACCTGTGAAGCTTGATATATTTATAACTAAGTATTTGAACACGCCGTTGCATCACTCTTCCATCAACTTCCAGCTTGCATCTTAACAATGGCGTTGATAATATTACCATACATGTTCAGTCACATGTTTTTGTGTTGAACCGATGGAGTGCTCGTAGCATATTATTATTATATCACTGTTGCCCATTTTATACCATGTGCCTCTTCTAACATTCCTAATGATGTCATCCATATATACGTTGAAGAGTAGTGGGCTTAACTAGTCTCCTTTTCTCACTCTCGCTTCCACTTTGATTGGCTCTGTTAGTTCACTGTTCATTTCTTGTATTTTTTGCATTGCGTTGTTGCTGTGAATGTTTTAATGATTTAGATTAGGTCTAGTGCAATGTTTCTTTTGTATAATAAGGTTGACATCCCTTAGTTGCAGTTTGTTGAAAGCTTTTTTCAAGTTTACCAAATATAAGTACGCTGATCTATTCCATTCTAGGTTTTTTCTTTCACTTGTTACAAAACGAATACTGCATCGTTGCACCTGCCGCTGCGTATTCCATCTTGTTCGTCTTTAAGGATGGTACATTATAGTATTTTTGCGGTATACTATTGTTGTTAGCTAAAGTGATGTGTTTAGGAGGTTGATATCTCCATACTTCGAGGGCATTAGCTTGTTCCCTCTCGTGTAGAGCATTATTAGTGTTCATACTTAGTCTTTAATTATTAGGTATTTGTCGGTTTTTCAAGATTTTCTTTATTAGCTCGGTGAGTTTTTCTGCTAGCCTTAACTCACCATATTTTAACAGCTCATTGCTTATTTCATCAGGGTCTGTTGATTATCTTGTTTGCCTGTAAGAATGGTACATTATAGTATTTTTGCGGTATACTTTTGTTGTTAGCCAAAGTGATGTGTTTATGAGGTTGATATCTCTATACTTCGAGGGCATTAGCTTGTTCCCTCTCTTGTAGAGCACTATTAGTGTTCATACTTAGTCTCCAATTATTAGGTATTTGTCGGTTTTTTAAGATTTTTTTCATTAGCTCGGTGAGTTTTTCTGCTAGCCTTAACCCACCATATTGCTTATTTCACCAGGGCCTGTTGATTATCTATTTTTAAGTTTGGCTAGAGCTTTCGTTTTTTGAGTTATATTTACCGTTATATTTAGACACTATGTTGGCAATTGAAAAATTTATGTTTTCGCAATGATTATTCATTTGTAATCTTCTTTGAATTGGTTTAAATCTTTGCTATTTATGAAATTTCTAAACATTTAAGGTGCAGTTTTTTACAGGTCTATCAGCTATTTTGGAATTAAATAATAATATAGAAATGTAAACCTGAAAGCTCTGTAAAAAACTGCACTTAAATGTTTAGAAATTTCATAAATAGCAAACATTGAAACCAATTCAAAGAAGATTACAAATGAATAATCATGTGTGTCTAAAAATATTGCATATAACTCTTGTCCGCGCACAACATGTGCGAGTTACATAATCGGACCCCTGACTAGTTTATGAATCTCCTTAAAGATTTGTTTATAGTTGCAGTATGTTTCTGGTCATCTTAATGAGTTTGCTGAACCAAGTTGTTTTTCGTTTTGTATTTTTTAATTGTTTTCACCAAAAAGCTGCTTCAGTTGTATTAAGTTTGTTTTTTTTGTCATGCTGTGTTTATGTTGTCGTCTATGTATTTTGTGGTGATTTTTCGTCCTAGTATATTTTCATATGGAGTATTTGTTGATTGCTCCTGGAGAGCCTCTACTTTTATTTTTGTGCGTGTCGCATTCTTCGCTTTCTTTGTTCTTATGATTCTAAATCTAAATTTGCAAACCAGGAGATTGTGGTCGCTTCCAACGTTTACCGATGTTAGTCGTCTAGGATGTCTGATGATGGATTATCCTGTTGCTGATAACATAGTCAATAGTTAACCTACGTCCCCTTGAGTTATTGAATGTGAACTTTTTTACGCATTCGTTAAACTGCTCCTGCTTCAGCTTATAAAATTTTACTCATTCCGCAGTAAATTAACAGATATTAAGCCCTTTCCCTTTTTCTTTGTTTCTTGTAGCGCACATATTTCAATATTGTGATATCCGAGTTCATATTCTATTTCATGTTCTTGATTGTTCAGGAATTTTATATTCCATGAGGCGATTTTTATGTTTTTGTTTTGGTCTTCTTTTCTGATCTGGTTGCTTTGCGTAGATCGTCGTCGTTGAATCCAAATGTTCCAAGGTTTTTTCCTGGTTGTGAGAGCACTTCAACTTATTTTATATATGGTCGTTAGCCTCATCGTAAAACCCTCCTTCTTTATCCGGACTTGGGACCGGGATGGCCAATTACTCGCAGCGAGTCGACGTAGGCGAAGTTGAAAATCTATTTAATAAATATAAATGCAGCAGTAATTTTACTTTATAAGAAACGAAATAAAGAAAATATTAAAAATACAGACCTATATCACTTCTATCATACCTATCTGAGCGGAAAATGGGCTGAATGGTATCCTTCGAACAAGACGCCTGAAATGTCGAGATAAACCATAGGATCAAACTATAGGAACGCCAAAGAAAATATTTAAAGTTAAAAACCTATTTCTAGCATCTAAAAACAAAGGTAAGCAACCAATGTGTACTTTTAACTCTTATATATGCTTCTGACACTTGAGTACTGACTAAAAACGGAAAGTAAAAAATGGGAATAACCCAATAAGCCATGGAGAGATGAAGAATATATAGCAAAACAAAAATGGTTGTGGTTGAGCTACGTAATGTAAAGTGAAGATGTGACAAAGAAAATCACAGAATGGCAATTGAGAACTAAAAGAAAAAATTCCGGCCTGCCCAGTATAAGATCGTGAGTTGAGATCTTGAAGATGGGAGGCGGACACTGGTCGCGAGACACAGATCACCGTAGAAAATCAAATGAAATGGGAGAGGCGTACATCTAGCAGCAATGGAGCAAATAAACGCTGACCATGATGATGATTAGGGCTAATTAATTAACATCGTAATGTAAATATAATATTTGTAAATAAAAGAAAAACAGATGTTTTATTTAACCAGTTTTTAAATTCTCTACAAGTAAACAAAATACGATTTTTCTCGTTCGGGTGACACATGTTTTAATGTAGAAAAATAAGGCCTTTAATCTGTTGCATTTGTCTTGGTTCTCACACTTATGATTTTGCTGGCTAATAAAAGCCTCAAACATCAAAATTTTTCAGTCTTAAAGTATACCAAACAAGGAAGATGTTTTATTTTAGCAGCTTTTTAAATTTTTTACAGGTATTTTATAAGAGAATGGGCGATGAAAGATGGCCAAAAATAGCATTAGGATATATACCACAACAAAAAAGAAAAATAGGAAGACCAACAATCTCATGGAATGATTGAATCAGAGGCATAATGAAAGATAGAGCAATAAAAGAGGATGAGTGGAGAGACAGAGAAAAATGGCGGTCGAAATGTGGGATGCGGCGTAGGCTGTAGGAACCCCACTATACATACATTTTATAAATTAGTGTATCTTTTCAAAATATTATCTCACCTTAATTGGCTCAGCTGAGTTATTGCGTACAAGCAACTGGAAAGATTTTTACTAAATTTTGAGCTAAATGCATGTTCATTTATCTAATTTGTATGAGTTATCACTCATTAGGCGTTGCGTTATCCTTAATTACTCCTTTTGATTTATGTTTTTAATAAAATTGCATTTCTATGCAAATATTCTTTTGGTGTATCTACCTTAATGAAACTGTGATAGTTTTCATTTTAGCAAAAATCTAAAATAAAATTTTTATTTTTATTGATGGAACTATTGTTGGCTTCTCACCGGTTAGTATATAACGATAAAGTAAGAAGAATATGTATTTGTTAGTTTTAAAATTTCCGTGCTCTAATATATCCAGTGATAACATAAAGTAGACCACGTCTCCAGTATTTTTAATTAAGAAGATATTAAAACATGTTTTTAATGATATTTAAGTTATTTTTGTATTTTCAGCTTATCAACTACCAAGATATTACTTTATTACATTATTATTATTAAGTTTTTCCTTTGTCAGATTCTATGCAATACTAAATTTTAAGTAAAAAACAAGAAAACAACACCGATTTGGCATTTTTAATAAAAAAAAAGTTAAAATAATTATAGGTTTTATCACTCTGCAAAAAATCGAAGTTTTTCTGGCTTTTATAACTACAAATAAGTAGAAGGTTAATGTTTGGGAATTTATTAGCCGACGAAGGCTAATAAGCTAGATACTGCACTTAGTGAAAGAAACTAATGATCGGCTATGCGTGTTCTGATGACGCACAAATTTACCAAGACTATATTTAAAAATATGGTGGTGTGGTCACCACTAGGGTTTCCAATTATCCGACATTAATGAATATCCGAATATCGAATAGGAAAAATTCAAAATTTTCGGATATATCCGGATATCCGGATGGTTGTGAGGAGTGCATAAAATAATTTATTTAAATTATCTGTCCTTGTTTTTGTATTTGCTAAAATCATTAAATCTTTTTTCAACAATGTACTAATAACGTTGCCCTGCTTTTCAACATGGGTAATTGAAGAAATTGCTGCTTCCAGTTGTTGCTGTAGAGAATTTGTAGCGTTTTGACTTTTAAACAC
>JARJDX010014286.1:0-13104 GCA_030264735.1 Gymnusa sp. GC000175
TGTTGCTTCTTTATGCCAACTTGATGATTAAGATATCGTTAAGTTGATCGATGATCATCAAGTTGGTTGGTAATCATCAGGTTGATACTGCTACATTTATAATTGATTTACAATAAAGTATTAAAAAGAAGGTGTGATGTTTAAACACTTTTGTACTAAAAATGTCGAAATTGACACAGACGACACTGACCTATAAAGATCCCCATTTCTTCCTAAATGAAAGTAGAAGTAAACTTAATTAAAAAGGTTAATTTTAATTATTTATTTCAATAAAAAAAAACTGTGAATTGACTTAAAAAACATGCTGGCGGTAATATAAATCAGAAATGACATCTGTACCCGTTACCCACTGGTAAATCTAAGTGATGCGTGCGAATTTCTCTTTCGGGGGCATCGTCGTCCGCTATAATATCTGAAGAATGGGACGAATTTCGCACGAAACGCGTGGTTCTCATTTGAATGACCTCATCATACTCCTCCTCTTCTTCGCGATTCCTAGGCTGGCGGAACGACGAGTTATGTTTGTCCTTCGCCAGCGTGCTTTTCAGCATTTCCAACTCCTTCAACTTTTCCGGTTTCATTTTTCCGGTGTTCGTTAAAATTCCAATGTTGGATAGTACGGATTTTGGAAGACGGGCGCCTTTTGTACCTAGCGGTGACTCTGGTTTCTCCACAACTAAAACTGGAAAATACAACAGACTCGGATTTAAAAGAGTGACAAACCCGGGTTTAAAAAATTAACAAACTAATATTATAAGTAATATTTTCACCTTCATTCTCGAATACATCATCATCAATATCGGATTCTGATGGATATTCTTTAAGATCTTGATCGGAATAAATTTCGCTATCGCTGTTGGCGCTTTTGCCAGTCATTGTTCTACATTTGGTAAAAAAATCGATTGGTTTTTGTTTGACCACAAATTGGGATTCCTGTTGTTTAACGCTGGCTCTCGGCAATGTGATGCGTTTCTTCATAATGAATGAATTTTTAATGGCCAGCAGGTTCATTTCCTGGTGATCGTCGGGTTCGATGTCGCTTTCATCGTAATTGACAATTTTCTGCGTGTTTTGTGTGAATTCCTCGCTGATGAATTCCTCGTTGCTTAAATCCCATTGCTCTTGTTGAATCATGCTCGGTTGTGATTTGCTTTTTCTGTAATCTTTGACGACTGGTGGTGTTTCTTCGCAGTTAATTAGAACGCGTTTTTTCGTTTTTGCGTCTTCGTAGGGAGGCGAGGGCGCGTTTTCGTATAAGGAACTTTTCTTCAAGCTGCTGGTTTGTTGCAATTTGGGGTGCTCCTTTCTCGGTGATCTCTGCATCTCCTCCACCTCGCCAACGGTTGAGGGGCGCTTCTTGCACTTATACTTGACCCCTGCAATTTTCACTTTCAGTTTTGGTACAATCTTCATGCAGTGCTCACTTTTAGTTTTGTAAGTGATTTTGGAGAAGTGGGTTTTGCGAATTTTCGGCGATGGACTCCTCGAGAAAGCTGCGTATAAATATTTGTTAATATTTTATCAAAATATAAGAAATTTGGTTTACTGGATGCTGTCCTGGGAGAACTGGCGGTGTCGGAGCAAGATCCCAGCAATTCCTTGGCGAATTTATCAAGATCCTGTTGCGATATCGCCATCTCATCACATTTTTCTTGGGTGGGAGGTTTAGTTTCGTCTTTTATTAAAACCTTTGATTGAGTTTTCTTGTGTAACGTCTTATTAAACATCATTTTGGACGAGCTCTTTTGGTACGTCGTTTCTTGAACATCACTTTGTGACTTTTTACCTGCATGAGAACCGCGTCTGGCTTCGTGGCAACTGTGCTTCGAACGCGACACCATTTTTGGCAAAGACGTTTGACTCAACCTTCTGGATGGGTGTTTTTGGGAAACCTCTTGATCTGGAGAAACGGAGCGCGATTTTTTCTCTTTGCTCACAGGACGTGGGATGTTTGAAATTTTTGATTTTCTTTCAGTACTTTTAACGGTTTTGTCTTCTTCGGAACTAAAACCTTGCAATTTTTGTTTTACAAGTGCAAATTTATCAGGTTCTATATCGGAATCTGTCGTGTAACTATGTTCAGGGTTTGGAGATTCAGTCTGAGGACTTGGAAATTTCTTTCGAGCGCTTGGAGCTTCAATTTCGGGATATACAGATTCAGTTTCAGAATTTGGAGATTCAGTTTGAAGGTTTGTAGATTGAGTTTTGGGATTTTGCTGAGCAGTTTTTGAGATTGGAGAGTTAGTTTGGTGGTTTGGAGATTCAGGTTCGGTTTCTAAATTTACATCAGGGGTGGTCTCCAGTTTGGAGTAAATTTCTTCCAGCGTTTCGATGTTATCCAATTCGTGCACGCTTTTTGTTTGTTTAAGAACCGAAAAAATGTTGAGGAAATTTGGAAAATCTGGCATGAAAATTGACGATTCCGGATGTTTCGTTTTAATGATTGCATTGATTATGCTATGACAGGAATTTATATATTTTATAGACTTCACGTAGTCTTCGATTAGAATCGTGTCTTCTTCTGGTTTTTTTACCTGGCATTCCGGGCATAACAAAAGATCGGGTGTGGTATTTGTAAATTTATTAACAGCAGCTTTTTGATGACTGGTTTTTGAAATTTTGCGATTTGAGCCACTGTGGCGGTTCATCCTTCTTGGTCTAAAAGATTATTTGGAGCAATTTTCACATTTTTTTTCACAACTCTTGTCACGCCAGACAGTTTTTTGACAGGTACATTTCATTATTCGCTTTTTTCATCATTTACTTAGCCTGCTTCTGATTAAATAATTTAAAATATCATAATATACCTAGGTGCAGAAATAACGAATAGTAGAGATCTAAACAAAGAGGTACAATAGCAAACAACTGAAGCTTTACAGATAGCAGGCTGCCAAATACAATCTGGCGGAATATGGAAGTACATTTGCAAGAGTATTTATGTGATGGTACTTCCCATCCTAATGTACGCAACAGAAACAGGAGCAGACACATAAAAACAAAATAAAAGGCCAGAACGGCAGAAAAACGATTCTAAAATCAATCTTAGGAGTAACACTTCTAGGTGCGCTGTAGCAATGCAGAAATTGAACTCTGAGCCTAGGAGATCAAATAGATCTTCTATTTCACTGAAGACTACATTCTAGAAGATGAACTTTTGAAGAAAAACGTTGGAGAAGATATCGACATAACCCATCCTGTGGATTTCGAAAAAATTTTGACATCACAATAGTTTCTTTTAGTTCGTAAAAAAGTAAAATGTTTGGTCGTGATTAAGCGAATTTTTGTTGTCCTTGGTGTTAAAGGGTGACCCAAAAAGTAATCAACTTTACTTGCTTTTATTACAAAAACAAAGATAATTTTATCAATTAACAAATTATTTTACATATTTTTGTGGAAAATAATTTAAGTAAGCAATTTATATATTTCTTTAGATAATATTACAACATCCTTGCGAGCCCTGATGGTGATGATGTTGTCGACGATGACTGTCATGTCCAGCACTTCCATAAAAAGAAACATCTTGTTGAGACGGCCATTGAGTTACAACGGGTACAACACGTGATGGCTCAACAAAATACGGTGTTTGTTGGAAATGAATTGGTGGTCCATGATGATGAGGTTCATGATGATGCTCACTGCGGTGATGGTGAACATTGTGGTGATGATCGCTATGATGTCTTCCGTGATGCGTCATTTTAATTTCTTTTTTTGTTGTGTAATATTATTTTACTGCATAAACACTTTTGCAACAACGTTATCAGACGCACCTTGCAGTTACAATGCTCACCTTATTTGTCACTAAAAGTGTGCGTTATTTTACTGATAACGGAAAAACGTAATTTTTTCGCGGAATGTGTAGTGAATCAGTGAATTTTTGCAATTTTTTTTCAACCAACTTATTTTTTACCATTAGCATTGCACGGATAGCTGTTTAGAACCTAAACATCCACGTCTGAGAATCCAAAGTGGAATGCCCTATCTTCCTTGATTCTTAACCTAATTGACTCCTGCAACTATACCTCTTAAACTATACGACCTCCACGTGGTGCGTCCTTGCAGCTGAGCAACGCGGAAGAAGATTAGGTAACCGCGGGTTTCGGCAAACCGAATCCCAAACATTGCCTGCTGATAGAACCGGATCCAACCTGGAAACGGCCTCGAAGAGCCAAAAAACTCTGCATTACTTAAAACGCAAATCCAAAGAACTAATAATGCGTCCAAATAATCTTGCTAAATATTATAGCGATTGGTTACATCACCTAACAACGCTAACGTAGGACTGAAATCAATGGCGTCGACTCTCCATGGAAGGTGAAAAAAATTACACTAACTCAGCTGGAATTTGAAATCTCCAAGAGGTGATAAATAGATAACAGTGTAATGATGGGGTTAAGTTAGGTTTGCAGATAAAAACACATATGATATAAAAAGGATTTTAATAATGAATTTAACACTTTCCTCTCTACATCATAAATCATCAGTTACAAACTTAAAATAAAAGAAAGAATTAATAAAAAATAAATCGCTTATATGTATAAAACTCATCGATACATAATTGTACTATGTACACTTTAAAATTCCAAACTAAATTCCACCCTTTCATTTTCTATACACATTTTCATCCAAGATGATGATGCACGGAAGGAGAACTAATACTATCTGCAAAATTAAAACAATAATTAGATGCCTTTAGTTATTCTTTTGTTATTATTTACTTACAGGGAGGTTTATTTTGCACTGTCCTGTGGATTTGGCTGACGGAATTATTATTGTTGGTCTGGTATGCAGGAGGAGGATGGTGGATTGGTGGAGGATGTTGGATAGGGGGGTAATGCTGAAAGGGTGATTCAGGTGTCGGTCTACAATTCACAACGGCAGGATTGAATTGGTAAGTTGGTGCAAAGTTATTAATTGTTGGTTTTATTCGCGGCGGAAAAATGTGAGACGGCGGCGATCCCGGCGGCGGTGAAGGCGGAGGAAGATTGTCTTCTTCTTCGTCTTCAAATGAACACTTACTTTGTGATTTTCTTATAATTTTTACCTAAGAAGTAAATTTAATTGAAGGGATTTTAATTTAATTAATTTAAATTTTACCTTGATTTTTTTCTTTGGAGGTTTTTTGGGTTTTTTAGTTTTTGTGAAACGTTTTTCTTTGGGAACTTTAACGGTGACTGGTGGAGGTGATGATAATTCCTCACCCGCCGATGGCGATGTTCCTTCACCTGGTATGATGCCATCAGCAAATTTGACGCCTTTTTTTGGTTTCTCCAAAAATTCTTTAGTTTCCAATTTCCTTAGATTAAAAAAGAACAGTTACTTACTTTATTCGTTAGGATTTATCGCTAACTAACATATTGAAGCGCGGTAAATATGCTACGAAAAAATAACCATACAACAAAATATTATTGAATATATTGATGTACAGAAACCCCCCCCCCCCTAATAGAAATGATATTTTTTTTAAAATGAAAGTCCAATACCAGTTAACAATTTTTAACGACAATAGTTAGTTCGTGAAGACCCAATATACTTCAAAAGAAAATTTTAAATTACCTGTTATGAAAAACGAGGATTCCTTTACCAGTAGGTCTAGACCCGGTTGATATAATTGAAGGTACAAACATTTTGACTTCACTGTCGATATTTTCCTCCTGTTCTTCATTACTTTCCGTATCAATCAACAACGCCCGCTATAATAATTATAAAAAAACATTACTCTTCAAAATATTATTATTTTATAAATTTATCCCACGCACTAATTGTCTTTAAGAGGTAATGAGCGATAGTACAAAAAGAAGAAGATAAATTTACCTTAATCATTTCTTCAGTCTTAAGTTTAATTTTCATTTGCTTCCGTTTATCACGATCTTTACGCTTTCGTTCTTTTTCTTTCCGTCTGTGATCCCTTTCTTGTCGTCGCTTTTCACGCTCGGCTTTGCTCTCAGCAATTTTCAACTTCATTAAATCTTCGGCGGATTGTTTTTCTTTGGGTGGAGGTACGATTGTGGCTGCTGCCACTACAACTTCTTTTGCGGGTAACGTTGTTGTTGGTACAATTTGTAACATATTTCCCACTTGCACGATTCTTTGCGCATTTTCGTCGACTTTAGGTGAGGTTTTGCTCACGGCTTTGACTGGAGGAATATCTTCCGTTGGAACGACTTGTAATACGTTGCCAACTTGAAGCACCTTTGTTGTGGTCATTGGGATATTTTTAATTTCTCTCTGTCTGAAGTTTTTGTACTTTTTGTTATCCTCGTAATCGGCGTAATATTGGTCGTAATATCCTTGGGTGTAATTGGGGTAGTTTTGGGAATATGTGGTGGTTATAGGTCTGGGTTCTTCTTTTTCAATTCCCAAAACTTGGTTGATTCTGTCGTCTAACGGTATGCGCTTTGGCGAGGACGTTTCTGGTTTGAATTGTGCGCTGTTGTTGTAATATCCGGGCGATTCGGAATATTCATCCTGATTTTGTAACAATTGATCATCACTAATTGTTGAATCTGCAAGGCTTCTGATGAAACCTTCTACTGGTGGTGATTTCGGTTTTTCATATTCTAATCCCGCAATGCGATGAAGCGTTTCTTGAATTGTTTCCGTCTTACGTTCCTTGCTCAGCGACCGCTTTCGCGTGTACGGAGATAACGATCGCCTACGTGGCGAATGGTACCGAGGAGAATGATCTCTGCCCCTTCGTATTGGAGAATACCTATGCCTGAGAGGACTATCGCGGTATCGTCTTCTAACGGGTGAATCGCGTCGTTTTCTCGGCGGAGTAATTCTTCTTCTGGGACTTCTAGGCGAAGAATTGCGGCGTGTAGGAGAGCTACGTCGTAAATATTCGCGTTTATAATTCGATTCTCTAGGTTTTTGTTTTTGATTTTGTGGACTGTGACTACGGTGCTTTTCACTTTTTTCGATTAGCTTAGGACTTTCGCTTTTTGGAGGTTTGCGTCGTTTTTCTTCACTATCCGATTCATCGGAATCTCTAAACACTGAACTGTCTAATAATTGACTCGTTTTTTTAGTGATTATTATGGACGTCATGGGTTTTCTCTTTTCTAAATCTAACTTGTGATGTTCCGAGTCTAACTTAAGATGTTCCACGTTTATCTTGCTATTTTCGCTTCCATTTTTGCTTGGGGAACTTGTGGAATCAACCCTGCAAACCGGGCTGAAATTTTCATCCAGATTTTTTACGCTAATTTCTGGTTGTAAGTCGGAAACATTTGGAGAGGGAACCGGCATTGGATTGTTAATAATATTTGGTTTGTTATCCGTTGAAGACGTTGATGATTCAGAACTTGTGGTGTTTGCAGAACTGCTTGATCTGCTGGAGTCTGAACTACTGCTGCTAGAGCTATATTTGCGTTGACGATTTTCTTCCAAGCAAGGTTCTTCTTGCGTTTCTGTCGACACAGCCTTCATAAATTCTTCATACTCATCTTCCAAAGTACTTTTATCTTCCATAAAAACATTTTCTTTTGCGCAAAGATCCTCGTTTACTTCCTTATTATCATCCTCAATGTTAAAGTTTTCTATATTTTCTTCAATGAAGCTCTTATTGGCTTCTGTTACACTCTTTTCATGTTCTTCAGTTACTCTCATATTTGCGTCAATTATGCTCTTATTTCCTTCAGTTTCATTTTTATTTGCTCCAGTTTCGCTCTTATTTACTTCAATCACGCTCTTACTAGCTTCATTAGCACCTCTAATTTCTTCAATCGCTCGCGTAATTTCTTCTTTAATTACATCAGGTTCTTCCCATCGACTTTTGCGTGATCGTCTTCTTTTTTCACCTTCTTTCTCATCAATTTCCAATTTTTCAGTCTTAATTATAACTTCCAAATCTTCATCCAATTTAAAAACATTTCTTTCAACGCTTTGATGCCTTTCATTCAAAGAAAATTTACGTTCCATTTCCGCAATTTCTCGCTTTTCTTTTTCTAATATTTCCCTATCTTGCGTTAATCTCCGCCTAGCCTTTTCTAGCTCTTCAATTTCAAAGTCGTTTTTCATCTTGAGGTATTCTCCGCAACTCCAACTATCGTCGCTGGAAAGGTACGAGGGTTTGATTTCCAAATCTTCAAAAAGCGCGGGTTTTTTTAGTACTGGTGAAGTGATTTTAAAGGGTAGTCGTGATCTTGATAAATTTATATTGAGCGGCATTTCTAAGGAACGTTCCGCTATTTTTTCCTCGCACTTCGGTTTTGTATGTTCGTGATAAACTGTTTCTTCCTCCTCGCTTTCCCACGAATTGTTATTTTTTTTTCTTCTGTTGCCTTCAATTTCCTCCTCGCTTTCCCAGTGCGAATGATATTCTTCGGTATCCGGCGTACGTAATTCTCGCTCGGAATTTTCGTGCGATTCGTGCTCTTTGTTGTTTAAATGAGTAGGAGATTGCAAATTTTTCTCAATCACAGGAGATGACGACCTAGACTTTTTCGATTTTTTTGTTTTACTTGGAAACTCCACAATTTTCGCCTTTGATTTTCTGCTTTTACTGGCGTCTCCATAACTTTTAAAGGGTTTTTCCTTATCAATCATTCTAATTTCATCATCTTTTATGAATACCATTTCTTTGCTTAGAGTTTTTACATCTACTTTCCAATTTTTAGAAAAATCCTCATCATCACTGTACTTTTTTAACAAATTGTATTCATTGCTATACTTTTTTGATGAACCATAATCCTCGTTACGTTTTTTTATTTGATCTTTGCGATTTTGGTGATGTTTTAAATTGTGATAATCGTGATGACGCTTAGATAAATCATCATCATCACAGCGCCTTTTTAAATCATTCTCATGACGTGTTTTGGAATCATCAGTATTACTCCTTTTTAAATCATCGTCACAGCGCCTTTTCAAATAATCATCGCAGCGCCTTTTTAAATCAGCGTCTTGACGCGTTTTGGAATCATCATCATCATAGCGCCTTTTTAAATCATCTTCACAGCGCCTTTTCAACTCATCATCACATCGCCTCTTTAAGTCATCGTCATGACGTGCTTTGAAATCATCATAGCGCCTTTTTAAATCATCTCCGCAGCGCCTTTTCAAATCATCATCACAGCGCCTTTTTAATTCATCGTCATGACGCGTTTTGGAATCATCATCATAGCGCCTTTTTACATCATTATTACGCCTTTTTAACAATTCATGATGACTGTGTGAAAATTCCCGATCATTGTAATGCGATTTAGAGGAATCATCATCATAATGTTTTTTACTTTTTTCTTTAATCAATTCTTTTGATAATTCCTTATATTTTTTCAAACTATCATCAGTTTCATAATTTTTATTGAGGAAGCCATATTGTTTTTTAAATACGTCATCATCACTCCTTAATAATTCAAGATCTTCAACACCCTTTTTTATCACATCCTCATCATGATGCTTCCTGTAACCATGCTTTTTAGATACTTCTTGGTCATATTGTTTGGTTAAATCACAGTCATGCTTTTTAGATAAGTTCTGATCATGCTTTTTGGATAAATGATGGACATGCTCTTTAGATGAATCATGATCAGCCTTTTTTAATAAATCGTCGTGATCATGTTTACTCGATGAAAAATGATCATTTCCACTCTTTTTAGTTAAATCACCATCATTATATTTATTTGAAGAGTCATAATCATCATAATACCTTCGTAAAACATCCGCGTTGGATTCAGTTTTACTTGAACTTGATTTGCTTTTATTAGAATCACTGTGTAATCTTCTCTCACTATAGGCATCATCTTCAATTAATTCTTTACCTTTTGATTTATCGCGTAATATTTTGTTTTCTTCGCTGCTTACTTGCTCACATTCTGACTCGCTCTCAAGATTCGTATTTTGCTCCTGCTGGGATTTATTTAAATCTTCATCATTTTCACGCTTAATTTTACCTTTAATATCATCATCTGACGCGCTCGATGACGACGAACTTAAATACTTTTTCCGCTTCTTTTTCTTGCGTTTCTTTTCTTTTTTCTGTTTGTGTTTTACCTTTTTCTTCTTTTTTTTCTTAGCGGATTGAGTTTTTTTCTTATCGCTTTCAAGATTAATTTGCATGTCCTGATCTTCTTCATCTGAGTAATTCTGTAGGATTGAGAGACCTAAGGAAGGTTCAAGTATTTCACAATCTGTGTCTACATTTGCCAATTGATATTTTGGAAACCATTTCCTAAGCTTTAAAGGGGAATCTGGCAGTATAGGTCTAAAATTTAATTAATTAATGACACAATTATAATATATTACAGTTTTTTTACTTTTCATCACCCGATTGAGCAATTAGGGCTTTAATTGAATCCATTTGAGGTTTTGGAATGGCTTCAAACACTTGCCAACGGTTGAAAAAAATGTGTTTTATTCGATTAAAGTTTACGCTGTAGAAGATTTTTGGCGATTTTGTTGTACACCTATAAACATAATTATTAATTTCATGTAGGAATTACTTTCTAAAATTTTAATACCTAACGTATTTTGCAGGAATTGCTAATTCCTGCCCATTAATTGCTTTATATTTCAACGGATTCATATGATAAGACGAATTATTATTGATTCTCAGCATATTTATTGAACTAAAAATATTTAATTAGAATATTATTACATCATTTCAAACAAATATATCGGTGGTTATCTCAAATAACCACCTGTTTAACTTCAAATTGTGAAAAATAAAGGCGCTCAAGCGAAAATTCCACTTAACAATTCTTCCTGTCTATAAAGGCAACGCTACTGTTGTAATGAACATATCAGATTATTTTAAATATTCACCAAACAATTGGGATGCGCCTAATAGTGTCAACGGGCGGTACGTCTTAATCCCAATACCGGCTCCCCTTGTAAATCTTCGGCCCTTCGATGATTTTAAAAAAATTCTTTTATTGACCTTTCTAATAAATGCTTCAAATCATATTTTATTTAAGGAATAACATTTGTTCATGTTTAATTTTAAAAACATGCGGCCCTAGGCTTAAAATAAAATTGCTTATGGGGCCTGCGGAATAAAAAGAGTTTGACAGATCTGCTCTAAATGATCTAGCTGGTCATCTTGCTAGCAACAACAAAACAAAACCGCTAACCGGTCCGAAGACCTCACTAAATTGTTCAATTGGTAGTAAGGATGGATGGTGTATAGAAATTCCTCATTCATGGAGAACAATTGCAAGCACAAAGGAGATGGATTTTACGCGGTTTACCCGGGCTTCTTCTAGGTCATAGAAAATACGATGATTTCTTTAGTGTAAGGCACGTGCGGCTCAGAATATCTTGGGCCATCGCAGACTGCAGCGAGCGTTCAAAAATGCAGTTTTTTAAAAATACCCCATGAAAATGTTCCCAACTTCTTGCGACGTGTTTTGCTCACATATATAAGCTAAAAGCAGCACCCATAATCATTGACATGCGACTCTTCCCTAGTGAGATATATAACCCCAAATCACATTTTTTTAGTTTTTACCAAATTTTCTAATATGACGCATTTAATTTTGGCAAATTTACTAAGATATCAATATAATTTGGACACATTTTGGGCAAAATATTTGATGAGAAGTAGTTCATACCAAATAGAAACCCAAGTGTTTGTAATAGTTTCATAAAATTTAGACATGGCCTTCTCATGTCTCCAATAAATCTTAATTTTAGGGATGAAGTAGAGAAAACAATGGAAAGAAGAGGATTACAGGATAAGGACTGGATGGAGAGAGCAGTTGAAAGAAGGGAGACAGTGGCAGGTAAAAAATCCTGAATATATGAATTTGATTAATCTCAACTCAAATTGAAGTTGAAAAGGTATAAAGGCATTAGACTTACTCCACATTTTTCTTATTTGCACGACCATTCAATTCTTTTATATTAAAGAAATTTAAATCACGTTCTTTGACTTCCATCCAACATTTTGGGTAAATCTTTTTTGATTTCTTTTCCTCTGAATGTTTTTTTTCATCTGAATTTTCCCTTTTATGCTTTTCCTCAGATAGACGTGTTTTGTGTTCTTCATATCTATGCTTCTTAACATCTGAATGTTTAGAAATCTTCCACCTTTTATATTCATGCTTTTCACGGTGTTTCCTTATACCTAGCATAAAATTTAAATACGCAAATTATTAAAATATTATGCACAATTTAATCATAAATTAGAAAAAAATTTAAATTTACCTTTGTTATGTGCATTAACAGCGTCTATTTCAATTTTCTTGATGGTTTCAATTTCCTCCATGATTTCTTTAGCCTTTTCATCAGGGTTGATACCCCTTTTGGGTGGTTTTTTAACAATGGTGACTTCCTCGATTTTAACACCATGTTCGTTGAATGTTTCCTCCGAAACTTCAATGGGTTTTGGTTTTTTTATTTTTGTTAATTTTGAGGGTGTTGAACCCGTGTTTAATTTGGACAAACTGAAAGCCAAAAGGCGCTTTTTGGCTTGCTGCTTACCCAAAAGTGTGGGTTTAGGAACTATCGTTAAAAAGTGATCAGTACTGGCAGGCGGAGACAGTGATCTTTCATGCTCTTTGATTGAATGATTGATTTCCTCCACATTGGGGAAACTTATATTACTTAACAATTTTGATGGTGTAAATGTTAATGTGACCTTTTTTTTCGCACCTTCCTCATTATGAGAAGAATCCATTGCTTGTTTTAACTACTAATCTAAATTAGCATCCCTAAAAACATTGCATATTACAGCTACAAGCCCCCAAATTACAAACTAAAATTTGTACAACAAAATCAGATACTTTGGCATGAAATTTAAACATTTTTCGCTTATAAAACGCTTGAATTGTGCTTAAAATAAAATTATTTGCAAAATTTTGTCACATACCAGCTCCCAAATTTATTAATACAATCGCTCATAATTAAAGCACGTATTAATTATAAAATTAATTTCACAAAATCATACAAAAAAGCGCTTTTAGTTATAATCCATGGTTTATACAAATTATTTATTAATTATTTTTATAAGAATATGTCAATTAACAATATTCACAATCAATTATATAGTAAATTTCATGTTGTTATGTTATAACACTGAAGTTACTAGGGTTTTACGCGTTGCTAACTTTATTTTTCAAACTAAAATTAAATCAAAAATAAATGCATTTGCAATTTACAATTAAA
>JARJDX010014314.1:0-15566 GCA_030264735.1 Gymnusa sp. GC000175
CCAATACCTGGAAATATTTGTTTTCATCATTAAATTCCCATCCCCACTAATTCTCTTCGTCCTATATAGGCATACACACTCGAACAAGGTCTTCAGTCATCGAACTTTTCCGCCTTGAGAATGCTCCCTGCAACGCCGAGCGAAACGTTGGCAACAATATAACAAAAACAATATAATAAAAATACGCGACTTAAACCCGAAAGTAAGAAAACTTACAGCTAAAAAAATACCCCAAAATAAATTTGAATAATAGAATTTTATTGAAACTGGTCAAAAAACTAACTTTATTTTTGTTTAATTTTTTTCTTTCAATTGCTTAATTTTTTTGAACTGTTGTTTGAGATTTTTTAAATTTTTCTTATCTTGTGGCGCTTTAGTTTGGAACCATTACCGACTAGCTTCATTTTTTCGGTTAGTAGATTTTTTATTTCTCTATGATTATTTTTAACTTACAATCTTGTTTTAATTTGTGTAAGTAAGTATTTCCCATGCTGCTTTTTAAACGGCCGCATGCTCTTTTACATTTAAAGGTATATCTAAGTTCATTTTTCCTTCAAGGGATTTTTGGAAATTTTTACAAGTAGGTTTGGTCATCAGCATTGGGTTTTATCTTTTGAATAATGACCCCACCAGGCGTTAAAAATATTGCTACGTAGTCAGAACATAGATCGCATTCCTCTTCTGGAGATTACTTGCTAGAATATTATTAGAACATAAAAGTCAATCAGATCTGGTTTTTTTTTAATCTGATGGCCAATACGTTGGCTTACCTGAAGATATTTTGTAAACATTCATAATAAGAAAATGTAATCAACTTCTCCTAGCACTGATTTGCAAATACCACCAATTGGGAAAACTGATATGGGTTGGGCTAAAAGTACTGAACAAACAGCTTAAAGATCTACCAAATACTTTGAATGTGTTTGTTGTTAAGCCAAAATTTGCTTACTTGTAATTTTTAATATTCTTCACGTTATTTTTTCCATTTTATCATGTTACATTTCTTTTCCATGAAATGCTAACTTAAAGCATATACATAATCCAAACAGGTCTCTGCACTATGTACATGCAATTATTAAATCATTCTTATTTTTCTTTGAGTGCCCTTTCGTTCCGGATGTTGGCGATCATATTGGCTGTTTTGATTTTGTTGACAGCTGCCTCTAAGAGTCCTGTAGTTGTGGTGGAAAACCAAGATCTTAAATTTTTTAGCCATAAAATTCTTCTCCTTCCGTCGCTTCTCTTTTCCTCTACTTTTCCTTGCAGAATACACTGTAATACTTGGTACCGGTTTTCGTTACGCATAATGTGGCCCAAGTACTGGAGTTTCCTGGTTTTGATAGTGTTAAGGATTTCTTTTTCTTTTAACATTCTGCGAAGGATTTCCTTGTTCATCACATGATCTTTCCATGATACTCGTAACACTCTTCTGTACCCCCACTTCTCAAAGGATTCGAGCTTCAGTCAACGTCCATGACTCCACTCCATACATTAAAACCGAGAACACGTAGCAACGTATTAGTCTCATTTTTGTATCGATAGTGAGATCTCGGTTTTTAAGAACTGTTGTCATTTTTATGAAAACATTTCTGCTCTTTTTTATTCTGCACTTAATTTCCTGTGAGGGGTCCCATTAATCGTTAATAATAGTGCCGAGGTACGTGTATTTGTTTATTCTTTTGATCGGTCCAAGATTTTGGCCGCTGGGAATCTTGTTCTTGCTTATTATAATATATTTGGTTTTATCTTTGTTTATATCAAGACCGTAATGCAGGCTGCTCTCTGTTATTCTATTCATAGGCTGTTTAAGTTCTTCCATACTTGCCGCGAAGACCACTGTATCGTCTGCGTATCTGATATTATTTAGACGTTGCCCATTTAACAGAATTCCTTCTTGTGCACTGTCATTTTTTCTTTGATTCTTTTGTGTATTTCCTTATATTGGGCAATATCTACCTTCTTGAAACTTCTTCTTCTTTCCATCAGTTGCAGTTTGCACTATCTTGTTGGTCATCCAAGATTTTCTTTTCTTTATTCTATCTGGTTTCAATAGCTCTATCTTAATCTTTTTTACTGTTGTATTTAATTGATTTATTTCTTCTTCGACGCAGGTGGCATTCTTTGTTTCTACAAAGCGTCCAGCAATTTCTTTTTCAATTTGTATTTTTGCTGCGCTATCTTTTTTTTTCCTCACTTTTAATACTCCCACTACTGGGTTGTGGTCTGAATGTATGTCTGCGCCGGGATAAGTTTTTACTGCTGTAAAGCTGTTTTTATATCTTTTCTTCGCATTTGGTTTCTAACAATCGCTTCGGGAGTATGGGCAGGCGATGTCCATGTACACAGCCCTCTTGGAGCTTATAAAACGTATTCAGTATGGTAAAGTTGTGTTTTGCTGCAAAAGCACTTAGTTTTTCTCCTCTTTCATTCCTTTTGCCGAGTTTATGTGGCCCAATGTGCTCGCCAATTCTTCCCTAACCTACTTTTGCGTTGAAGTCTCCCATTTTTATTGTAAGATCTTGTTTAGGAAGTTTATTCAGTGTTTGTACCATCTCTAGGTAAAATTATTATATCTCTTCCTCGCTGCTATCAGAAGTTGGAGCATATATTTGGATTATATTTAGTGGACCTAGGCTGCTTGACGTATTTTGCAATTGATTTTTCTACAATAATTCCTACTCTCTTCTGCTGCGTGCCATTGGATGTTTCTGAGTGGTAAATTCCATGGTCGCCATCTCATCTCACTGATCCCCATAATCTTAATGTTCATTCTCTTCATTTCCTTTATTGCATTCTGTATCTTTCCAGCTTGAGCCATTGACCCTACATTCCACGTGAATATCTTTATAGATGATTTATTTGTAGACGTTATTTTGTATTTTGCGGCCACTTTCAGTGCAATGTAATCGTTGGGGTCAGACAGCATTTTTTTATATACCACCTTAAACTTGTTATTATCAGCAAATCACAATAGCCTAACGGTTAAAATGCTTTCTTACCAAATGCAAGGTCCTAAGATCGAATCACGCGAAATAAAAAATATCTTGCGCAATAATTAAAAAGGTTACGTAATAATAATTTTAAAAAAAGTACAAACCGCCGATAGACATTATGCGCTGATCCGGTTGGAAATGATGACATCATGCGCGAGCAGATAAGGGGCAAGAGATGACATTGAATGTGCGATTTTAGGCCTGGGATTTTGGCAAAAAAGTTACATATAATATCTACTAATCTCATCTTGAATTGAAGAAAGCACTTGGCTATAAATTAATAACAGGAAATGTGCTAAACAACAATTTTAAGAACACGCCGTATTTAGGCTTCAATATGTTCCCAAATTATGAAGAGAAGCGTATATAGTGATGATACTAAAACTACAACACAAGTTAAGTCCTAAAGACCAATTTCACCACTACCTATCATGTTCAAAATTTTCGAAAAACTACGAAGTATACCGAATAACTGCAGTTATAGAAAGAGCACTAGAGAAAAATGAGTTTGTTCCGTAAGCATTTGACAAAGGCTGGCAAAATTATTGTTGACTTGTTTAGAATTTGTGTGATTTGTGTGCGCCATATTGATAACGTGAACCTAACGATCCATTTCTTCATTTTTACATTCTTTTTTGTTGGTCCAGGATTTGCTGGTTAACTCATGGAAGTGTGCAGGCTTTTCTCGGAGTTTAACTGCTGCATAATAAGCGGCATCTTGTATAGCCTCGAAGACCAACCATTTGAACTGTATTCATGTTTTCTAAATCAGAACGACGAGTAGACTATTTTGTCAAAATATATTATGTTACACCTGAATCATTCTATTACGGTATGTAAAAACATATTATAAATCCATAAGATTAGAATAATATTACATAAAAACAAGTCTGACGCCAAGTGATGGATCGCTTATCAGTTAGACTTTTTATTTATATCACGTGACGTAAATAACAAAATTAATTTGTAAAGCATCATTTTTTAGCTAAATGCATTTAAAAATTTTCATTTCATTATTTACTAATTTTAACGCTTATATCTTATATGGTTAAAGAAAACCCTGAATATAATTTTTCAGTATCAAAAAATTATTTAATGCTGAAACCCTTTTACTTTAATAAATATTTGATCAGTAATTCACTTAAGCCCACTTCTCTCAATCCTATCAGTAAAGTTTATGCATTTGGTGTTCATATTTTCGAGCCATACAATAAAACAGACTCGACCAATGCAGCGCCTATGTGTTTTTTAACCTTATAGGAAAGATTCTGGTTCTAGCATATCAAGTTTAAACATCCATGCTTACCTTCACCTTATCTGTTTCAGAAGTTTATATTTTAACACCCACATAGAATGTGAAACGTGTTATAATTAAAACTGGCAAGTATATATTGGAAATTAAGCTGTTGCCACGTGTACGGTCCTTTTCAAAATTTAATTAAAAACCCTAGATCTGATAAGCTGTGTCAATCTCTGCAGCATGAACTTTAAATCTTACGCATCCTTATCCATAGCCAACTGATCCTTCTCAAAATTTAGAAAATAAACGGTTTTATTCTCAAGAAGTATAGCTATTTTACTGCAGCTGCTTTTCTCTTGTTTTAGTGCGCACCTAAGTATTTTTTTAAAAAAAAGAGAAGACAAACTACAACCCTGCCTCATGCCTTTACTGACAAAAATTGGTTTTAACAGCTTACCATTTTATTTGACTTTAGCTTATTATTTTTGTGCATTAGCTTGGTAGCGAAGATTAGTTGCAGCTTTATACTAAATATATTCATAACCTTTTACAGTTCTACTCTGGATACCGAATTATATGCCTTCTTTAAGTTAATGAATGCTTTGGAATGCGATGTGCTTCTTGTTCGTACAAGATCACCCAGCTTTGAAACCTGATTGTTAGTCACTTATTTAAACCACGACTTTAGATAAAATTTTGATATTTAACACCTTTCTTAACAGCCTGAGTAGTACTGTTGATCTTCCAACCCCGTTTTACTACCTTTTTTACAGAGAAAGCAAATGTATGACTTTCTCCATTCCAATTGAAGCTTTCTCTTTCTTATGCACATATGCATAAATTTGCATAATTTGCTTTCTGGCCACGAAATTCTACGGTGTAATAATCCCCTAAATGATAATTTCAATTTTATTTAAGTGATCTTTAATTCCATACCTGGGCTGCAATTCTTATTCTTCTCTTTTTTCTCGGGTCTGCTCTTAGTTAGCAAAGATTTGTGGTGATTCCTTCATTTCTTAAAATTACTACCATTTTTCACTGAATTATTTTTATTATATTTTATTATGTCCTCTATTTTTAAAAGTTTTTTATATCTCTGAAGATTGATTACCATCAAACATACTGTCAATTTCTCCACGCTTAGTACGTTTTCTACGCCTTTTACTTTCATTTACGAAGTAAAATGTATAGTAATCGCAAAAATTTTCGAAATCCAATTTTTGCGAAAATATCTGTTTTCAACTCCCACCATTCAGAAAAAGTTGTTTTAGAAGTGGTGTCTGTCGGTCTGTCTGTCTCTGTGTGTGTGTCTGTATCCTCACTACAGCCCAGACGGCCACACCGATCGGCCTGGAAAAATTATATTTAAGTTTTTACAAATATTGGGAGGTCCCAGTCACTTTTGACTGAAACCCACCAACCGAAAGTGGTAGGTTTATGGAAAAAACATAAAAGTACAAAAGTGGTACTTGCTAGATTTGCAATAAATTTTGTTCCAATCACTTTATAATTTAACATTTTAAAAACTCATCCTTGTTAATATATACCTTCTTAATCTTCATGTGCCGTATCCTCAGTAGACATTGGCGATCATTCTGGTCCATCCAATTTTTGTAACTGCGGTTCGAAATAAGATGACAGTTCGGTCCATTGTCCTAAATTGCGCAACCACGATATTCGACGTCTTCTTTTGCCATCGAATTTACCCTGCATAATGTTCTGCAGTAGATCAAAATTTTTGTTACGCATTATATGTCCAAAGTATGAAAGGTTTCTTTGTTTGACAGTTTTTAAAATTTCAGTCTCCTTACATCAATGTCGAGAAGACATAGCATCTGAGAATGCGAGTGCGAAGATGGAGATTTAAGTTCATATTGCAGAGTACTTTTCTCATTCGGTTGAAGGATATTCCAGATTTCTCGATCCGGATTTCGCTCTCTTGTGTCTGATCCTATTTTACATTCAGATTATTATTTTTTTCCATTATAATTAATATTTGTGATAATGCTTGGTCTTGGTAGGCACGTGCCGGCAGCTTCCTTGATCTTTTTATGAAGGTTTAGTAGTCATGTTGGCGTTCTAGTTGTTCGATCTCAGTACATTTTCCTGCAAGCCAGGTTTCTTTCGCCGTTTTTATTTTCTTTTTGACTACGTTATAAAATTGTTTGTATAGCTCTTCATTCTTATTTTTGTATGTTCTACGTTCTTCCATGCTGTTTAGGATGTCATCTGTCATACATTTATTGTTCTTTATTCCCGGTCAAGATTGGATTTTTCGGTCTCAACCATTATTTGTTTAAGAGCCTTTTATTTTTCTTCGATGTTGTTGCTGGTTACCTTTTTATTCTCCATTATTTTGTCGTTGAGTTTTTTTCTTACTTGACTTTCTATGTTTTCCTCTTTGAGTTTTTGTATTTGTATTCTTTTTGGCGGTTTTATTCTTACTATCTTTTTTATTCTTAGCGTAATAGTAGCAAGTAGCAAATCATGATCGGAAGGGACATCAGCTCCAGGGTAGGTTTTTGTTGAAGTCACTGCATTTCGAAATCGCTTGTTCGCTATTATAAAATCAAATTGATTCTTAACGATATTTTGTTGACTGTCAGCTGGTAATTTCCACGTGTATCGAGATGGCAGTTTAAAGAACGTGTTCATAACGGCATAGCTGTTCTCTTAAATTTGTGTCACATAGGCTTCTGCTTGCGCCATTGTTAAAGACTGTTACAAAATTTTTACATTCTACATTCTATAAAAATAATTTAAAAAAAATAAAATATATTGTAAAACCAATATAATATCTGTACCCCATAACCTTTATATACAACTAAAAATTTTGTAACAGCCTTTAACAATAGCGCAAGCCGAAACATATGTTAGACACAAATTTAATAAAAACAGTGACATGTCGCAAAAAACTACTAGTCTTTAATTTATTAATGAATTTCACAAATTAAAATCGACCTCAATCCAATATATCGATTTAAGGGGTTTAGGGAGATTATTTTTACCGAAAAATTACCTCACACCCCGAACACGCCTTTATTTTAAAACCAAAAACAATTATTATCCTAAAAAAAAACGAAGTTATCACATCAGTTTTCCATTTAAATACTTACCGCAAACGGAGTTTTTCTTAAATATTTTCTTCGCCTCAATCATACGATGCACTTTTTAATTATCTTTTTTACCATGTTCTCGCTATTTTTTTACCACCCTTATTTCATCCGATAAAAAATTAAAGGTAAAAAAATTCACGGTACGTGTTAAACTCTCTCTCGAACAAATACTTTCCCATATTATTTACTCTTTTGCACACATTGCATTTTCATCATCCAAGCTTTTCATACGATAAAAAGGTTTTATATATTATAAATTAAAATTTATTTTGAGAGGTTTAAATCATCTTCGGTCGGTGAAGTTAAAATTATCCCAGAATGAATAGAATTTTTTTGCTCTTCTTCGCCTCGGTCCAAAAACCACCGAGTGCAAAAAAAATAACTTTTCCACGAAATACGCATTGTTTATTTTCGGTCCATGTGGCGTAAAGTAAATTTTTTGTTCAGAAAGAGGGGCGATTTTCACCAAGGGGTGCAAAAAATTTTTATATCCTAGAGTTAAAAACTTTTTTTTTCTTGATACATATCATAAGTTACCAACCTTTTTTATGAAAAAAAAAAGGTTTGCCAACTTTATTTTGAAAAAATATTATTACATTCCGCCATTTGGAGCAAAAATAATTTTGGGAAATTTTTCAGGTAATTTTAATTTTCAAAAATTTTTAATAGATGTAAAACCCCCAAGCCAAAATCCTGGGGGAAATTTAGCACCCTCAGGTCAAAATCGCGACGCATGAGAAATTTAGCACCTCCAGGTTAAAATCGCGACGAAGAAGAAATTGCGGAGAGGGGAGAATTTTTACCACTCTTTTGGAAAAAAAAATTGAACAGTTCTTTAATCTAATTAAATGATAATTAATGAAATATAGTTATATTTCTGTTTAAAATAGCAAATATGTTTTAACTTAGTAAATGGGAGTCGTGTCCACCAGAATTTGTTTGTTTTTTTTATTAGACTTCTCTCAGTGCTCCGTTCGCCACTTGGCGGATAAAAATAGTGATGTTTTTATATTCTGCTTTTATATCCATTTCCATTTTCCCTTGCTTAGTTTTTTTGATTGTCTTCATTCGTACATATATTAAATATTTTGTTGATGTAAAGAACCCTTACAGCTTATACTTTGTCACTAATAAGTGCTCATTTTTGGAGTTGAAGGTTTTTCAGAAGTTTTGTTATTACTATTAATCATTCACCACTATCAATAATGACGAATTCTTTAAAGTACCCCACAACATCATCGTTGTTTCTAGACTCGACCCTAGCATTTAAGTATCGAAGTATCCTGCTTATTATTTGAAGCTTGGTATCTATTTGACTTAGTCTCTGTTCAATTCCTCATAAAATATATTTTTAGTGGCAATTAATGCATCTCTTGGTACATAAATGCCTACAAGTGCCATTTTAATAATTCTTGTAACACATAATATTATGAAGCATCATCTGTTAAATTGGTCTTTTATTAATATGGATATTAATTAATTTTAAACAGTACTGTTATTTACTTCATCTTAACTGAATTTAATTTATAATAAAAGAATAATGAGAATTAATAACATTTTATTTGCGAAAACTGCTTTTTAAGAAAAATATAAAATATTTAAACAAAGAACAAATAATATCGAATTTGAGTATTCAAGAAATCTCTTTGAAAACAGTAACAAAACATATTTTTTTGTAAAATGATTATAACTCAAATTATATTTTTATGCCTTCAAAGAAACACATTTCAAAAATAATAAATTGTCGCTTTGAAAAGGATTTATGCTTTAAAGAAATTTTATTTCTTTAAAAGCTATGTGTATTACATTTTAAGAATATCGTAGAAATATTCTAAAGTTCACACTTTTCAGACAAAAGTGTGACTTTTAAAAAGCTCTTTTGTGGTATTACTTTTAAATGTTTGAAACAACTTTTATTAAAGTTTTATAAGCTAGTTGTCTTTATATTATATGACTTCTAAAATTAAACTCGATGTCCAGACGTATTATTCTCATAAAGTTTTATACATTTTATACAAAGTGATACTAAAAACCATTTTAAAAACAGGTACATAAAACAATTAATTTGTTTTTAAAATTTAAATTCACATACAGGGTGTAAGTTACGACTATATGGTTATGCCGAGTTTAAAATTATTAGTTGGAGTTGTAGTTGTAGTTGTAGTGGGCGCCATTCATCCTATGGCGTCTTAGACCAAGAACAATTTGCGTAGTCTATTGTTAAAAAAAGTTGTGTAATTCCTAATTTAATTTTTGCTTTATTCTTTTTCATAAAGGCTGCATTTTTTAGCTTCCGGTGCTTTGCACACTCTCTTTCGGCAGAGCA
Source organism: Gymnusa sp. GC000175 (assembly GCA_030264735.1). NCBI lineage: Eukaryota > Metazoa > Arthropoda > Insecta > Coleoptera > Staphylinidae > Gymnusa > Gymnusa sp. GC000175. The sequence continues at coordinate 9,676 of JARJDX010014314.1, forward strand.
CATTTATTAATGCCGTCTACCTTACAAGCACGTCTAATATTTTCGCTTCTTTCTTTGTCCAGCAGTGTTTTCCCTCATATTTGTCGTAATATTTTTATTTCTGTTGTTTCCATGAGTTGCTTCGGGTCTTGTTTCCGACGTGTACATTTTATCGTCGCTTTATATAATCGCGCCATCATTTCCTGTTTTAAGAATTTGTTGCGCCATATTAGGTGGTTAGGTCAGCCTACTATTTTTTTTTGTTTTTGGCTATTTGTTGCCTTACTTTGTGCTCTATGTTTTTGTAGCTTATGATATTAATACCAAGGTATTTGAACTTCCTCTCTGCTGTATTATTTCTCTGCCCATCTTCAGTTTGCATTTCAGTGGCACTTTGCGAGTGGTCACGCATTTTGTCTTTTCTGCCAAAATCGCCATGTTGTATTGACCTCCCGTTATTTTGAAAATGTTCAGTAGCCCCTAGGAATCATCTTCGTTTTTTAGCATATTAAGGCAACATCTACCTAACAAAAATTTTTTTTTCTTTATATCCCATTTTGTATCATTTGCTGACGCGTACTTTTTTGATAACTTCGTCCATTACAATATTGAATAAGAAAGTACTAGTGTCCTTATCTAACCACTACTAAGATAGGTTTAATTAGGTTGTTACTGATACGGCCTATACTTTGTTGTCTTCGTATATTGCTTCTATGGTCAGGATGATGTTAATCGAAATGTTTCTGTTGTACAGGAGGACTAATAATTTTCTATTACTTATGCTTTTTAGTGATATCGATACCTCTTCTATGCTGACTTCTACATTGTCCCAAATATGTGGTGTCTCCGTTAATCTGGTGTGTTTGTTACCTTTGAGTTACCACCGGAGAAATTCCAGAAGAGTGGCTAAGATCAACATTCGTTTTAATCCCAAAAAAACAGCCAAAACTTCCGGTAACTATAGAACAATATGCCTTCTAAGCCACCTATTGAAAACCTTTCTCAAAATTATACACAGCCGCCTATATCGGCGATGCGAAGAACAAATGTCCAACACATAGTTTGGTTTTAGAAACGTACTAGGGACTTAAGAACCTCTCCACTGCATGCAAGTCCTATTCCAAAATTGTAGAGACAAGAACTGAGATATCTATGCATGCTTGAAAGATTATGAGAAGGCCTTTGACACAGTGGTACACGAAAAGTTAATCCACATTTTTGCAGAGTCAAGTATCGACGAAAAGGACATAAGAATAATAAAAAATCTGTGCTGGAATCAAAGAACAAACATTAAAGTTGAAGGAACGAATTCTGAAAATGTAACCATACAAAGAGCAGTAGGCAGGAATGCGTGTTCTCTCCCATGCTGTTTAACCTGTACTCAAAAATGATATATTCAACAAAGAAGCTTTGATCGAGGCCGAGTAAGAGATAACGGTTAATGGAGAAGTACTGAATTACTTGAAATATTCAGATGATACGGTCATATTCTCAAGCTGCATGGAAGGACTACAACAACTATTACATTAAATAGAATCAGAAGTGAACGATATGGCATTAAAATAAACGTAAAAAACTAAGTTTATGGTCATAAGCAAAAATATTACTAACCTGGGAAGACTACTGCTGAATAATGCAGATATAGGAAGGGTAGAAAAATGTACGTATCTAGGAAGTTTTCTAAATGAACAATAGACCATTTAATAGAAATAAAAAGCCCAGAAGAAAAAGCCAGATAAGCATTTAGAAAAATCAGTACAGTGCTAAAAAATCACAATATTAACATAAAACTGAAACTAAGACTGGTTAAGTGCTATGTTCTCCCGGTACTCTTGTACGGAGTGAAATCTTAGACCCTGAAAGAGCTTCAATAAATAAATTAAACGCGTTCAAAATGTGGACGTACAAAAGGATACTCATAATCTCATGGACGGAGCATGTTTCTAATAAAGAGGTCTTGAGGAGGCTGAAAGCAGAGAGAAAAACTGTGAAAACGGTTAAACGAAGAAAGCGGGAATATTTGAGTTATATCATGAGGCACCCAGGGAAATGCGAGCTGTTACAGCTAATACTTCAAGGAAATGTTAAGGAAGGGAAAGGACCAGGACTAAGGAGGTTTTGTGATTGAGGAACTTACGAACGTGGATACACAGAACTGTTTCGTGCTGCCGCAAATAAAGTAAAAATTGCGTTTTAATAGTTCTTTTACGTATTCCTGCTATTTATTTTTTGATATCTGATTAGATTTACAGTGTTTTAATATTTTATTTCGTTGTTGTCTAATTATTCGCCACATTTGCTTCTGTAAGTCATAGAATTAACTCTCCAGTTTCATCGAAAAGTGTTATCAGAGTTCGTCTTTTACCACTTTTACTAACGTTGGTTTCGTTTCCGATTAGCTTGCATTGTTTATATGATTCCGGGCTTTTCAGTAATCTATATTTTAAGAATGCTTTTTATTTTTTACAACATTTATTTGTCGCTTTGTGCTGTGACTACTCGGGTGGTACGGCTTCTTTTGCAGCCGCTTATTTTTTCCCAGCTTGTATTTATATCTTTTGCTTTTGAATTTATAAGGTTCATGTCTACTTTTCCTGCCAATCGTTTTTGGTACAGCACTTTTTTTAATTCGAACCATAGGGTATTCTAAATATATTTTTGTCATTTCCTTGGTATCATTTGAAGCCTAAATTTTTCTAGGGCCAGGCAATGATCGTTTCCTACTTTACCAGAGTTCAAGATTCTGACGTCAAGGATCATAACCCTGTATTTTTAAGTTTTTAAACGTATACTTGTATTAGTCATTATACGGGAAGAAAGTATTATTTTTTCTTAACTTGTTATAGGCACAATAATTGTTTATGAATTCTCCGTGTTTTTCGTTATCTCGCTGCTTAACTCCTGAGATTACTTAATTGCCAACCCATGCGTTTAAGTCACCTCATATACATCATGGGTTCTTCATCAGGTATTGCGTATACAGTGGTTTGTAGATTATCATAAAAATTTTATAGGAATAATGTTTTTTCAGACGAAATTTATTATTTTTTTGTTTCTTTTTGGCATTAAAATTTTTTTTTTTTCCTAACACTTGATATTAATGTTATGCTTAATTATAATTTATTCATTATTGTTTTAATATACTACAAAGTGACATGATGTCTGTCTGTGTCTGTATAGCCATTTTATAGGCTAAGAATGGTCTATCAAAGCCACTATTTTTTAACCAGTAGTTCGCAATTAAACCTTAGTGGTCCGCGAAAGGATTCTAAGTTATTCCATAATTCGTGCACTTCTTAAAAATCTAGAATTTTGACTAAAATAAGTTCTTCCCTTTATTTAATCCAAATTAAAATTCCTCAAACATCACACGTATTGAAAGAATGGATGTGTGGTCACCACACGACTTTCATTTACTAATTTGATATGAACAATGAGTTCTTAAAATGTTAAATTTTGAAAAAATGATAGAAACAAAATTTGTATAAAATTTATTTTTACACACTTTTGTACTCCTGTGTCTTTTTAATAAACTCAATAGATTTTGAAATATTTGCAAAAAACCTAAAAACCTCACCAATAAACTACGACTTCCTATTTTTGGATTTTAGCCAAAAGTCACTGGGACCTCCCAATTTTTGTTAAAAGCTTAAATATAAATTTTCAGGACGATCGGTTTAGCCGTCTGGGCTGTAGAGAGGACACAGACAGACAGACAGACACACAGACACACACACAGACACCACTTCGAAATCAACTTTTTCTGAATTTTTTTTGAAATTTTTCGCGATTACTGGACTTTAATTTACTTTGTAAATAAATGTAAAAGACGTTCATAACATTTAGGTAAAGAACACTAAAGAGAGAATTCCTTGCTTCAATTCAAAAGTAGTTATCTTTGGAGAAGACTCCAATTTCCTATAGATAAAGTATTTTGCTGTACGTACAAGGCAGTTATTTTGGCGTCAAACAGTTGCTACATTAGCGCCAAATATGGAAGATGTTTAGCATTTAAAGAAAATGTGTCTTGTTGTAGGTCAAAGGTTACTTTTATGTCAAATCTTAGTTGGAGAAAGTATTTATTGTGTAAAGGTAAAGTACCTCTTTATACTTTAAGGATAGCTATCTTTGCATTTGCATCAAACTTTCGTCAAAGAAGCCGTTTATTACCTAAAGAGAATGTGCCTCGTTGACGTAATAATATTTACGTCAAACAATCCTAGGCAAAAAATCTCATCACTTGCCTTTTTGGACTTGCCTTTTTGGCGTGAACTCCTACCAAAAGAATATTACTTTTAGTGGTCCGTAGTAAAAAGTTAAAAATTTAGTGGTCCGCGGTAGGTTTTCGGTTGAGAAACACTGTCTAAACAGCATGGACATTCATATCTAAAATTCTTTTTATAGGATCTGAAACTGTTCAGTTTTTTGGTAAAATCTGTAGAGCAGGCATGTCAAACTCATTTTATACCGCGGGACACATAAGAAGTTTTTTTAAGGCCGAGGGCCGCATTTTTTGAAAATTTTACTTTATTCCTGAAATAAAATATAATTTAAAGCATTTAGTCATAGAAAAAGACAACAAGAGAATTTTTTAAAAAGCCCCGAAGGGCCGCGGATTTTCCGTTGATGGGACACAAGTGGCCCGCGGGCTGCGAATTTGACATGCCTGCTGTAGAGGTTTACTTGCATAATTTTTTTAGTTTTTTTTGCATTTATTTTCTTAAGAGTAAATATTTAAAAAACTTATATAATTAAAGTTGCAGCAAATCGTAAGTGCAACAACTTTTAGTTAACATTCTTTTATTGGTTGACGTTTTTTATGTCCACAATAGAAAAGACTTCAACTTTTTTGTTGGATTTTAAAATCACAATATTATTCTTTAGTAAATTTTTGCTTTGCAAAAGTTTAAAAATAGTAATGTACTTATAAAAAAATGGAGGTGTGGTCACCACTTTTATTTACAATTTTACAATTTGAAACATATCCGTTATTTTTGATAGAAACAAAATTATATTTCATTATTTATCAACTAGTTCGATTGCAATATGTCTCAGCAGATTTATTATGTTGAAATATGAATGTTCGCAATAATTCCAACAATGACATTAATTTTGACCGATATATAACATATTTCATTTGTTGTCAGCTGATTATAATGACAGTATGTCTCTGCCACTTGATAGGAATAAATTCAATACAATGTTGCTTATCAACGAACAAGAATAAGAATAAATGATAACAACAAAATTTGTTTGAAATTTAATTCTAAACATGTAAATTTTCTTACTTTATTTTTATTGGTTGTTGCCAACGGAGCATTCTCAAGGCGAAAAAGTCAATTTATTCATAAAGTTGACTAACTACACTTTCTAGAACCAGCCGTAGTAGTTTCATTTAACTACAAAGTATTTCGTATTTGAAACCCTTTTGGTAATTAGTTTTAGATATAATTATAATCATCAAACTTTAATGTTATCAAATTATTGATATTTTCGAGTAGTAACTAGAAATTAACGCCACCAACCGATAAATTGTTACAAATACGAATAAGCAATACACAAGAGATTAAATAAATCCCATATTATAAACTACAAGTATTCAACTTAATTTTTACCAATATAATAGGTTTTAGGAAGAACTTGAAGAGAAAAATACTGAACTACAAGTTTAACTTGTATCCTCAAAAAAGTTTACTTATTTATATTAAAACACGACAAACTCATGCCTAAATCTATACCTGTAGAAGTACTCTTAATTAACTACTAATAGCGTTTTCTGTCTTCCGGAAGATCATATCTGTGGCTTGCAGGAAAAACCAGGTAAGTCCACTTTTGGGCGAAATTGAGTTAGCCATGTTTTCCATATCAGTTTTGCATAAATTTTCATTCTGTCAGACCAGAAATCATGAAAA
>JARJDX010014376.1:0-10471 GCA_030264735.1 Gymnusa sp. GC000175
ATTATTACAATTTTAATCAAAATCATTTTAATTTTAATAAAAGTCGTTTAATTTTGACCAAAATTTACCCAAAATTATGTCAATTTTGACAAAAACCACTTAAATTTAACAAAACATGTTGCAATTTTGTCAAAAACAAAGAAATTTTGTCGAAATACACTAATATTTCACCAAAATCTTCGAATTTTTATTCAAAATCATTTAAATTTCGAAGAAATTTTTTTAAATTTACCCAAAATTAAGCAGTTTTGTTAAAAATACTTCAAATTTTGATAAAAATCGTTCAATTTTGACCCACATCCTCAAATTTTCACACAAAATTATCTAAAGTTGGATGAAAGTTTAAAATAACCTTAATTTTAATGAAAATTGTTTAGTTTTAAGCAAAATCAATATATTTTTGCACAAAATCATCTAAATATTAACACAAATCGCTTCACTTTAATCAAAATCATTAAATGTTGAGGAAAATCTTTCAAGTGGGACCAAAATCATCATATTTTTCATAAAATTATTAAAAATTTGACAAAAACATTAAAATTTGTATTAAAATTGCCTAAATTTTGACCAAAATTGCTAAAATTGGACCAAAATAATAACAATTTTAAGCAATATTAACTAAATTACAACTAAAGAAGTCAAAATTTGACCAAAACCGTAGTAATCTTATTAAAATCATCTGATTTGAGCAAAATCATTGCAATTTTAGTCAAAGTCGTCTTAATTTTAAAATCGTTTAACTTTAACCAAAGTTATTGCAATTTATTCCAAATTAAATAATTTTTTTCGAAATATTCTGTTATTTTACCAAATTCATAGCGTAATGTTCTTTTGTCCTTCTCAAAAACATTTGTTTTTATTTTTGAGCGTAATGTTCTTTTGTCCTTCTCAGAAACATTTGTTTTTATTTTTGAAAACGTCATATCTCCATTGTTTTTTAAATAAAACAACTAGGCAAAGAACCAATTCCTAATAAAATATGACGCCTTTAAAGTGAATTAATCAGATTTTAAATATATTCTATGTTTTTGGAGATATAACGAAAAAAGTGAAAAAAAATTACAAAATGACAATGTATCTACCGAGGGCCGCACAAGTTTTCTCCGAGGGCCGCATGTAGCCCGCGGGCCGTAGCTTGCCCACTTCTGATTATGATTGTATCGCTCGTTTTTTGATTTTTATTGAGTCTTATTTTTTAGAAATTTTTTACTAAAGTTGAAAAATTTTGAAAATCCCTTATTTTTGCCATTTGCAAACACACTTGCTACCTTGTATTTTGTTGTTTTAAAACACATTTGCTATTGTTTTAACAAAATTCGTTGGTACACCTCTCTTAATATAAAATTTCTACATCACCTTCGAAAAGGACTCAATAGCAAAGCGAAGCGAATATGCAATATAGAAGAACAATCAGACCAAGAGGAATCCAAAAATGAAGGTATCAAGCGATGAAAGTATCACAAATCTAGAAAATGTTATAAAATAGAAAACCCCTTTGCCGCTTCGATGGTATATCGGTCTCCTAATCCGTAACTTTTAAAAGCATGACGGCTCTATAGTGGTGGTGTACGCTAGTTGGCTTAGCAATACCTAATCTCCATTGGCATAGGGTTGGCCAGGTGTATCCTGGAATGGTTACAAACCTTGATTCTGGCGTATACCACGTAATGTATTACAAAGTTATGTCGGCTTTGAAAGGACCCGCTCTATGTTCAGTATGTCGATGGTGTCGACATTTTGTAGCCCAAAAAATTGTCTGCTGCCCTGATTGCCAGGCAAAATCTATTTAATAAATATAAGCCACAGTTATCAATTGACAAGTCTTTCTCAACTTAAATATGAAAGCTTTGCTGGTTACACATTTTTAATTACTTATTTGACTAACGGAATTAACTAAGTTAAGAGAAAAACGAAATTAGTGAGGGCGCATTAAAAGCTACCACGAGAAAATTCTTGCTTTATACTTGAAGTGAATAAAGTAGGAGAAGAAAAATAATAAAATATTAAGAACCAGAAGAAAAAGAAAAAGAAGACAAAAATTGCTCTTATCAAATAGTTCTCTTTTATTAATCAGGGTTGTAACTTAAAAATCTTACATATGTGTAATTAATTCTGCATGGAAATTTAAATTTTTACAAAAGCACGTAACCCCATTCATAATTATTAATAATTGCTCTAATAAACATGATATTCATGTTCATTGAAACGCAGCCGTTACGTAATCGGAACGTAAACGTATTGAGTTTAATGACAAGGAGTCTATTGTGTATTGAGTTGGTACAAAACCTGGGAGGAAATTTCGATATTGAATACGCATTATTGTAGAGAATACTTAATGAACTACCGCATTGATTACAAAATCCTGAAGCCGCTAATTCCTAATTTACGTGAAAACTCTTGTTATTAATATATCGGAACTTATATTATTGGGAAGTTGTTGCATTGAGGTAAACGATAAGAATTTCTAAGAACTTTTGTGACTACAATAAACAGGATATAAAGTTTTTACAATAGGAGCTAAGGTACAGGCAACAATCGTTACAGCTAAATTTAAACAATTTTAAACAAATTGTTATAAAAAGGAAAATTAAACCTCAATCTGGTGTATTAAGTGCAAGGATTAAAGCGATCACATTATGTTAATTTTAATGTTCCTTAACGTATTCGATTTAAATTGACTCTAAACACGAAATTGCTTCTCACACTTTTCGTTTTTTATTTTATTCAAACGACACAAAAAACAGATTACTAGAATAAAAAATAAACGATTTTCTCGAAGAAAAAATAAATTATTTAATATATAGTCAACTCTGGCGTTTTCAACTTTAAGTAATTTACCTCGAACGACCCATTTCTCTAGAATATATTTATTACTGCATACCTCATTTAACAATAACCTAATACAACATAAAATCAATTATTCATGATAAAACTGTAATTAGGAGTGACATTCACATTAATATCCACATCAGAGCGTTGATGATGTCAATTTTTAAGATGCATTACATGTCGCAAACAATATTCATAATATTAATAAATTTAAAGAATTTATAAAAAATATAACTTATAACAACTTCAACAATTTTCCACTGCTAAAATAAGCAATTTAAGGAATTCAGCTGCTATGTTAAAGTATAAACTATACAAAAATATTTCAATAAGGATATTAATTAAAGTAAACTTTAATGAGAAAATTCTCAATTAAGAATTTTTCACTTAAAAAATATTCTTATTTTATTTCACAAAAGAAAATCTTCAATTAGGAATTTTTTTTTTCTAAATATAAATTTTAAAAGGAAATAATTGAACATCATAACTTTTTCTTTTTAAAAGGACCGCATTAAAAAGTTTTAAAAATCATCAAATAGATTTATTTATTTTACATAAAATAATTAGAGCATGGAATAAATATTTCTAATTATTAATTGTTCTTCTTCTTTAAGTGCCTATACGTTCTGGATGTTGGCGAATTTTACTTTATTCACAGCTGCCCGGAAGAGACTTATAGTTGTCGTAGAAATACAATTCTTTAGGTTTTTTAGCTATAAGATTCTTCTTCTTCTTCTACATTACCTTGTATGCACTAAGACCTCGTATTTACTAGTGTTACGCCTTATGTGTCCCAGATATTGTAGTTCCCTGGTTTTGATCGTTTTATTAATTTAAGTCACTAGGCCCATTATTTATAGCTGAAGGAGATTGAAACGCAAAACAAATACATTTAGATCTCGACTAACTCTGCCAAAATGACGGAAACTCTATAAATCAGTAATGAACAACAACCTACAACATATTCACTGGTGAACCAACCGACTGGCTAGCATACAGGAAAAAAATACAGAATTTAGTAACTTTTACTCTTCATAACTAAAGGATAGCACAAGGTTTTTTGCATAATTCATGACTAAAAGAAACGAGGTAATATTAAAAGAACTAATTTTGGCAACAATCGCACAAACTGGGACCAATTTAGAGAAATAGTGCAAAATATCCCTAAATATTCGGTATAAAACTTCCGAAGATATAGAGAATGTTATGGTTAACCTAACTAAAAATTCCAAAAAGCAGTATGAGCAACACCTAAGTCGAAACCAAAATCACTACCCAAAATGAATACTCTGCTTATTATCAGCAACAAAATAGAAAAACCAAGAAAACTAAGAAAGGGCAGGCAAAGCGAGCCAGTCAGAAAAAAATTGGAACAAAGAAACCACCAGCTTTGACCTCACAATTGTGCAATTACCAAAAGAACTACCGAAAAAGGTTATAACGATAATTAAAATTTGATGGCAAAAGAGGACCCGGAAGACGTCGAATATCGTGATTTTGCAATTTAAGACATTGGACCGGACTGACTTCTATTAACTTATTTCAAACTGCACTTAATAAAATTAGATGGACCAGAATAATCGCCAACGTCCACTGAGGATACGGAACATAAAAAAGAAGAAAAAGATAATAGTGAAATATTCAATGTTGCTATAGGTTTATAGGTTTAATGGGGCTAGTGTAAGGTGAGTTAGCTCTCGCGAACCGCGGCCTGGCAGATCTATTGTTCTGTCCCTTCGTAATCACCTCTCAAGCAGTCGTAGGTCCTCTATAAATCTGGTAACTTTCTTGGGGGTGATGCCGCTCACTTTTTCGTGGGATAATGGGTTTTTTTCGAAATGTGAAAACCGCTCGTGGACAATCGCGTCATAAGTCCAGAGTATGTGTTCAGCCGTATCCTCTACCGAAGCACATAACCTGCAATTTCCAATTTCCTCTATCCCCACCTTTTTTAAGTGGTACCGGAGGACACAGTGCCCTTTCATGAGTCCAGTGAATGTTCTCAGCTCGTTCCTTGTAATTACGAGCACCTTGTGGTTATGATCGGGTTTAATAAGCCGTTTTGATTGTTGTAGGCCTGGAACACAGTTCCAGTGCTTACGTCTTTTGTCCTCTACCCAATTTTGCGCCACCTCTCTTTTGTGTTCCATGCAAAGTCCGCAGATCGGCTGTGTTCTTAAGGGAGTAGCATTTTCACATCTTTTGGCGAGTTCATCTGCTTTTTCGTTGCCTTAGATGCTCCTATTCCCTGAAGGCAACGAAGTGGCAGATGATCTCGCCAAAAGCAAGGTGAATACTTCCCAGGGGCTTTGAAAATAGCACAAATTATAAAAATCACAAAACCTGGTAATCTCCCCAATGAGATAAAACCATATCGTCCCATCAGCTAGTTCCTCAAATTACTAAGCTTTTCGAAAAGCTACCAGACTAAAGTCATTCCAAACACAACATATGGCTTTAGATGACCTCATACAAGGGTGAAACAAATACATCGTGTTGTAAACACAATCACTCATGCGTTCGAGGAAAAGAAATACTACTTAGCTTCTTTCCTTGATATAAGCCAGGAATTTGATTTTTCAAACTAATACTACCCCATACCTTTTACTGCCTACTTAAATTCTACCTAGAAGGCAAGTGTTTCCAATTAAAACTCGTCCTCGGCCCAACTTTATATTTGATCGATTTTACTGACTTTCCGGCTAGCACAGTCACAATACTAGTGATGACCATTGAAGAATTACCAAAAGTAGCATCTTAGCATCTTAAAACCTTCAGCAACTAGAAAAATGGCTCGAGTAGTAAAGAATAAAAGTAAACTTTTGCCATTCACACTACGCAGACAAACCTGTCCTACTGTACTACTAAAAAACAAACTTCTACTACAAACAAATACAGTAAAATATCTGGTCATACATCTGGACACAAACGGAAAACCCACAAGCGCAAACAAATTGATCATAAAATCCGTAAATACCAACTCTTTATAAATGGTAAATAACCACGTGACCGCGTAGGTAGGCAACCCGAACGACATTTTATATTTAAATGTAAAATTTTCATTGAAGTATCAAATGTCGCTGAGGATGCCTACGTGGTCATATATATTAACCATTTATGAAGAACTAATACTTTTGGTTTATTCAAAAAATTTTTTAACTGTCAGCAGAAAATATAAATCTTTTACAAAATTCATATGAACCTATGGCATTAAACTTTGAGATCGTGGATAGGTTTTATTCAAAAACATTACAATACATTTACAACATTTTTTTCTATATCCCGACCGATTTTCCTTTTAACACAGTGAGAGAAGAAATAGCAAGATTCAGTGGAAAATACCTGAAGCGACTGAAGAATTAACCAAATCATGTCAGAGTAAAGTTACTTTAAAATAATACCTTGAATTACAAAAAACTGAACAAAAATTATACCCTAAACTTAAATTCAAGATTCTAAATTGCCTCCATCATAACTCGCCTTAACTGTGCCCCTCAGTTCTCTCACTCACTACTTCTACACGTCACCAATATTGCCATTGTTATAAGAACAGATTGTAATATAGCAGATTAAATAGAAAAAGAGTGCCACATAAAAATTGGTAGAATGCGCTGGACAAAAAAAATGTTGAAATATGGTGAAGGCGCCGGGATTTCCCCATTAATAAACTGTCTAGTTTTAGTTTCTCTGCGTTTAAATGAAATGTTATTTAAATTTTTAAATTTCTTTTTAATTTCTTCAATTTCCAACATAAATTTACGTAAATTTTTATGATTAAACAAATAGAAAAGGCATTAGTGAGGTAGTTATGTATGTCTTTTTTCGGTTTCTGGTGCTGTTGGCAATTGGACTGGCACTAAAAAGAAGTTAATGATTTAATGGCTAAACGGGCATTCACGCTAAATACTATTTTATTCATGTGAACACTTTTTTCCTCAATTATGTGCCAATTAAATATTCGTAAAGAGAATGCAGATAAACAGATATTAAACTAATTTGAATTTATGGATTATTTTTGGCGTGTAATTTTTTTCAATTGTAGTGGAAATTAATGAAATATGAAGTCTCCAATGAACAAAATTGTTATATCCTGACAATATTAATTATATTGCTTTACTTTAATTTTATTTTTTGTTTACACGATATTTTTCTGTTTAATAATGTATATATGTGACATGTCCATTCATCCAGAGTACACTATGAGCACGCTAAATATGATCTTTTATTAAAGATATATTCTACTAATGATGACATGCTATGAATTCCAGAAAAGTATTACTTGGAGGTTTACTAGCATAAAGTAAATCGAAACCGATTTGTGAAGGCATTTATTTGTGAACAAGGGTTGCAATGAGGTTTCCAAGACAATTCATGCGATATTAAACATGTTATTATGATGTTTCATAAAAAATAAAAAGAATTTTAATAAATGTCTAGATGTTTATATAAATAACTTTAATTCTAAAAAACGTTACTTCGCGAGCTTCATTTGGACTACATAAATATGGTGTTGTACGTTTGTGCACGTGGCATGAAATGTAATCTAGAACCGTCTTTCACTACTGAAAATCCCAAGCCACAAATGAAACTTGCTTAATTTAAAGAATTTCGGAACTTTGAGAACTTATATATTAGCATTTTAGGAACAGCGACTTTTATTTCTGCTTGATTTAGTGATTTATTATACCTAGTTTGAAAAGTTCACCTAATTTACTTACTCATGCAAATCAAAGCCATACACCTAAGAAAATAACTTTTTTCTTTTGTGCTCATATTAGAAAAATTTTAATGTACAAACTATTTCATTTACAACCTATAACATTTTAATTAAATTTAATATTCTTATAACATAAATAAAAAAAAGATTGCTTCTGTAATGTGTGGTTCAGTTTTTAAAGTAGTATTTTTTTACGTGGCGTTGAAACAAAATTGATTATTGATTTTTAACGTTTTAGCTTAAATTATGTATAAAAAATGCAATTCCAAATTATTTTTAATTTTTTTTTATTACAAATCAATATATTGGGGATAAAATTCGTAAATTTTATTATCTGATTTCTTCGGCTACTATTTCTCTCAATTTTGTTTCAAGATGAAGAAGAGGAAAATGAGAAAGAAGAGGAAAAAAGTGGTTAGGGAAAGAAAAGGAAGAAAGGAACAAAGATAATTAAGAGGAAGAAGATCAAGAATAAAAGAAAAGAAAGAAGAGAAAATGGATTAATGAGGAGAAGAAAAAGAAAATCGAATTCTTATTAGTCCTTCTTAATTTTCTTCTTAGTGTTCCTCCTTTTACTTTTTATCCACTTCTTTATTCTCTTTCTGTTACCTCTATTCTTTTTTTCTATTTCCACTTTTTTCTTATTTTTTTTTTTGATTTCTCATGATATTCTCTTTTGTATCGGCTGGTAATTAAGTCTACTTTTAGAAAGTTTAAAGTGTATCAATCTGACAAAACTGGGTTAACCTGTTACCTATATCATTGCATTCTCCTAACCTAAAGCCTAGACCAAATCCACTAGTACGAACACCTACCATTGCTTACCCTTGGTATTAAAATCTTCCATCATAAAACTGACCCCACAATTTTTTTACTTCTTTACCTTTTTTAGATCTCCACAAAATCATCAGCTTCTTTATTTGCAGTTGGTGCATAGAGTGTGTCCGTTTTTCGAGCCCCACAATTCGGATCTCAAGAACCGTAAAAGATACAAGGTCGGTTAATTTAGGGCAAAGTTGCCACATTAGTAAACCAATTTAATAATGTATTTGTATACCAACTGGGAGCCTATATCTGAAAACATCATTAAAGTAAATCTGCACATATATGGAAAGCGAATTACATTACTTGGGGTGTATGCTATTTCCGACGATGAACCTGTTGCAACTAAGGATAAGTTCTTTGAAGAATTTAATGCATTATTAGCGAACATAGGCAATAACAGGGAAATCATAATATTGGGTGACCTAAATAGCCGTTCAGGGCGAAAACCAAATGATAGGGTGGTTGGTCCCTTTGGCGAAGAAGAGATGAATGACAATGGTTTACGATTGATTGACCTATGTACACAGAATAAGCTAAAAATAACAAAGGGATTTTACAAACACAAAATAATCCACAAGTACACTTAGGAGCAACAAACTAGAAAAATTAAATCAATCATAGACTATGTGATTATAAAACAAAAAACAGCCATCCAAGTACATGACGTAAGAGTCCAAAGAGGTGCTACATGTGGAACTGATCACCACTTGCTAAGAGCAAATATGTATATCCCTTAACAGAACGATGATCAAAAAGAACGGAACACCCAAGAAAAACTAAAACAAGACACTGCAGAATACCCCAGGTATAATCTCAATAATCTCGCCTGGACGAGTATCTTAATGACTCCGAAGATTTAGGTTTTGAAGATAGTTACGCAAATATGATAGATAGTATCCACAAGGCTGCACCAGAAGCCCTTGGTATAAATCAGCAACGTAAAAGCACAAAAATATGGTGGACGGAAGAAGTAGAACTAATGAACAATCAAAGAAGAAACTCTTAAACTTAAAACTTAAAATGGTTAAACACAAAATCACTAGAAGTCAAAACGGCATATAATAACACGAACGCGAAACAAGGCAAAAAATTAATCATCTAAGAAGCGAAACATGGGACAGAAAAAGCCAAGAAATTAATAGCTATATCGGCGGAAGGAAATGTCAGGAAGCATAAAAGTTTATCAACAAAGTGAGGAAAACAGGCACAGAAAAGGTTAACATAGAAAGTATCTCACAGGAACAATTGAAAAATCACTACGACCATCTACTGACAGAAAACAGACCTCAATACACTTATGAAAACATGCCAATTCAAGTAGAAGGGCAAAGAGTAGAAATAGACGAAAATATTGTAAGAAAGTCTACAAAAAGTCCTAAAAATGGGAAATCCTGTGGACCAGAAGGAGTATGTGCGGAACTATTAAAGGCTTTCACAGACAAACTAACCACCTTGTTAACAAAAGTATTTAATAAATCCCTAAATGGTCAGGAGACTCCCAAAGAGTGAAAGTATGCTTATATTTCATAAATCTATAAGAAAGGCGACAAGAACGATTGCAACAATAACAGAGGTATATCGGTAACAAGTACGTTGAGTAGGCTATATGGTAGAATACTAAGGAACCTAATAGAAGCAGAATTTGTAGATGATAAACAACAGAGTGGATTTAGGGGTGGAAGATCATGCACTGATAATGTGTTTATCATGAAACAAATAATAGAAAAAGGAGCTGGAGTGAATTTGGAGACACACGTACTATTTGTATACCTCACGAAGGCTTATGATAACATACCCACTTGTAAGCTATGGGACACTCTGCAATCTACTGCCATAAACCACACCTTAATAACTGCAGTCCAGAACCCTTTATTCTAACTCCATTTCGAGAATTAAGATAAGGGATAAACTATCTACACCGTTTAATGTAACAAAAAGGCTCCGACAAGGTTGTTGTATAACCGCAACACTATTCAAAATTTATATCAAGGAAGCACTTACGAAGTGAAAACGCAGATGTTCAGGAATGCGAGTAGATCCGGGCGATACAACCATGTACAGTCTACAATTTAGACGATTAAGCGGTTTTGGCAGGAGATG
>JARJDX010014394.1:0-23799 GCA_030264735.1 Gymnusa sp. GC000175
TTGCATAGCAACAGAAAACAATGAGTTCTTAAAATGTTAAATTTTGAAAAAATGATAAGAACAAAATTTGTGTAAAATTTATTTTTACACACTTTTGTACTCTTATGTTTTTTTCATAAAATCAATAGATTTTGAAATATTTGCAAAAAACCTTAAAACCTCACCACTTCCTATTTTTGGATTTTAGCCAAAAGTAACTGGGACCTCACAATTTTTGTTAAAAGCTTAAATATGAATTTTCAGGACGATCAATTTAGCCGTCTGGGCTGTAGAGAGGACACAGACAGACACACAGACACACAGACACCACTTCGAAATCAACTTTTTCCGAATTAGGAAGGTCGAAAACGGATATTTCCGCAAAAATCTCGATTTTGAAATTTGTCGCGATTACAATACTTTAATTTACTTTGTAAATGAAAGTAAAAATTTATTAAAATTTATTTTTAAAAACTTTCTGCTATCTTTATGAGGGCATTCCAAGTAAACCACGTGACCAATGTGGCGGCTGTTGGCATGCAAGTCGTCTGTCAAAACTGTGCATTCAATATTTTAATGTAGGTGTAAGAAACTTAGATAAACTAAAAGTTATAGATAAAATTCGACTTCTAAAGAAATAAAAAGTCAAATTATCCATACAAACGCAGTGTCATCAAATTTTTTGTGACCTAATGTCAAAACTTTTAAAAGATGGAGGTTGTTGGTATCCCCATTTGACAGAAGGTTGGAATGCCTTATTTACAAAATTAATTGACAAATTTGCTAATTTTGTTTCCCTTGTTATTTCTTGTTTATTTATAGAATCTCTTCTCATTGCATGGTACAATTTCACTGTCTTCTCGATTCTTTCGTTAATGTGTAAATCTTGTTAACTTGTTCCATGATCTTATTATGATTATAAATCTGTATATGGATCACTTCCTGTTTTTTTGCTATAATCATGACTTTGTTTTTCCCAGCATTTATCTTCTTACCATACTTTGTACGTTATTCCAAATTTCCAAATACCATTCCAAACCTTCTACTTTTCTTATGGATGGATGTGATCCATGCCATTTTCCAGGAATTAGGTTTCTTGTTTCCATTTATATATTTTTGGAACGTCTACGCTATCAGTTAAAACAGTATTTCGCTGCCATGTTTAGTAAATTCGACGGGTATTTCTTCAGGACCAAAGGAACGGTTTTCAGAAGTCTCACTACCTTCTTAACAGTTTTTACTACCATTTCTATAGTTACGGCTTGAACTATATATCATTTATGGTTGGTTTTTGAATTTTTTATATTTTCATCAAGCAGAGTTTTATAGTGTTGTTGGCCTTATGATGTTTAGTTGGGTTCTGTTGTTGGTCTCCGATTTCATGGTCCTTATTAATCACAAGGCTTCTTCAGATTTTTTGCTTCCCATGTATGGGTCTAGTTCTTGACATTTTGTTTGCCAGTTATTGTTCTTTTCCTTCAAAATGGTTTAATTAAATTTTGCCAACGTTCTCCTAATTGTGATTTTGTCCTGAACTCTTTTTGTTTGTAGTATAGATTTTGTTTTCCAACGCTGTTTTTAGTTGCCTGGTTCACCACATCGAACCTTTCTTTACATTTAGGGGCTTTACACCCAGTGTTTCTTAGGTAGCAGTATGTAGACAATTTATTTTTGTAGATTTCTAGAGAACTAATTAAAATAAATACAAATTATTAAAGCTTAATAAAGTAATGTAAAATGTTTATTTTTATTTAATTTAATTATATTTTATAGAACTTGTATGCTCTACTCTGCATTATTACCCTTAACGACTTCTTGTAGTAATATAGTAGGGAAATAAGGACGGAATGTGAGTACAAATTGTTATAAAGTGCTTTTACTTTCCTAAAACGCCTGGAAAGCACCATCATTTTCCAAGGGTGGAATTATTGGTTGTAGTGCTATTAATTTCTTTCGGGAGGTTGTCCGATACATTACTCTGGATTATATAAAAAACATCCAATTTCTTTTAAAAGTTTTTGTTGCAAGAATACATTTCAAAAATTATTTATCGGTTATAAAATGAAAATGAAAATTAAGTTAGTTGTGTTATTGGTTAGGGTGTTATCATCTTTAACTAACTATCGATCTATCGAGGACTTTCTGCGGCGTAAATAATGTGTGATGGAGAGTGCTAGTCTAGAATATATATTACGTTAATAAAATTAAATTAGCATTGATTAATATGCAATAAATTTATATTACCAATTAAAACATAAATGTAATTATTATGAACATACAGTTTCATTATGTATGAAACAGTTTCATACATAAATAATTTATTTGCCCAGCGTTACTTTTGTGTTACTCTGTTCTTTTTGAACTGAATTACGGCATATAATATATTCCAATTGTTTGACGTCGATATAAATTCGTTGATACATATTAAATGCTGCGGACGTTTGTGATATTTTGCAAAAATATTCTGCCACGTGGTATGTATAATATTCAGGGGGTGCCATAACAATTTAGGGGAATTAATGTTGCAGCTGCCTATGTGCACACTAGATGTGGTTTAATTACATGTTTGTACAGGCTTCCCAATATTTTACACAATTCCATATACTACGTACTTTTACTATACATAATTAATTGGCTCATGTATATATAAAGCGTCTAGCAGACTGAAATAATTCACATCGATGCATGCTCTACCCCAATATTCTACAAGTTGTACTAAAAATATTTTTTTATTACAATAACACGGGAGAATGTAACAGAAATTTTATCTGAAAATATTGTCTAATATTTTATTTCAATTTTGTTTTTGTTTTTGTGCTGAGTAATATAATAAACATGGAAAAAATTTGTCTGCAAAACTTTTCTTTGATAAAACACTTACAATACAAAAGTTCCCAAACATAGGATTTATGATTTTTTAAACGGCGTTATTAGAGGCTTAAAATTATTGATTTAAAATAAATTGTGTATAAGATATTTAGTACCTCGTACAGCGTTTAAAATTTTGTAAAAAAATAATCGATGTTTTAAATGTGGGGTATATTTTTGTCATATTGCGCACATGACTGTAAGTATTCTTCAATATTTTTTCTTTCTTAAAGTTAACGACCATCGTTTGGTATTTAATTAGCTTTTGAGTAATAATTCTTTCCCCAAAAAAATAATATGATTCAAAATAGGTATGTATTTTTGTCCCAGAAAAATTTCGCACTAGTTGGTTAAAAATACTTGGACATTTACTCCTCGGCAATAAGCCCCTGGACAATACCTCCCGATCAAAAATCCCCGGACAATCATCTACTCATGTAAATAAACCTCGTTTTAAACAATGTGTTGGTTAAAAAACATAAAAAAGGTAATAATGCATTTTACGTAGAAATGTGTGAAAAGCAAAAGAACACAATTTTATAAACTTTCGCGAATGGTAATTATCCGAGTTTTGTTTTGCAAAATTCTCCAGGGATGGATTGACTGGGGGTAAATGTCCGGGTGGTTGCCCAGGTGGTAATTGTTCTGCTACATTTTTTTATATAAAATTTCATACAACTGTGATATTTTATAATCTTGTTTTATACATAACATACAATTTAGTTTTCAATTAACATCTATATTCAGCTGCGCGTGTTGTAACAGAGACTTGCAGTGCAACATAAAGGTGTGCTAGAAAAACCTGAATTTTATCGTCTGCACACACAAAGGTAGCATATGAGTAAGGGGCATTTCAGCAAACCCTTTATTTGTGCAGTAACCACCCCAGTTTTTTAGGGCAGTATGTCGCGTGCTGGCAGCTGTTTACAGACAGATGTACGTACATAGGGAATATCACACGTGTGTTTTGTTATTGTTAAGTCATTCAAGTACCTTTTTTGTTTGAAAAAATTTAACAGTTTTTTTTTTAAATTTATTTCTTATAATTTTGATCATGTACCAAAAAGCTTTAGCAAAAAATAAATTTTACTTCATTTTTAAAATTTTCAGTAAAAAATTTTTTGTTAGCTTACTTTCTGTAACAATAAATCTCATTAGCCCTTTGAAGTTTATTAAAATACAATAAATAAAATGAAAAAGGTAATATTTTTTGCTGATTTGTATTAAAAAAATGTTTTTGTAAGGAAATTTATAAAATACAAAAAACGGAAGAACTCCCTGAAGAGTGAAAATTAGCGCCAATTCACTTACTACATAAAAATAAAGATATGTATGGCAAAAATCTTTGTGCCTGGCAAAATTTTTTGAAAATTTGGTTTAGATAGATTACTTATTTTTTTTGTTAACCTCATAGTTCCTTAATTATTATAAAAATAAAGTAATAAAAATTAGCATTACGCATAACGTAGTTCACCACATACATACACACACATACAGTCACACAGACGTTAATGTTCAGAGGACTTCAAAACATGTATTTTCGTCGAAAACGGTAAGTCGAAAATTTTCGTCACCTATAAGCCTTTCTGCCACATTTCCCTAGTTGGTGAGTGAAGGGGAAGTGGCATAAAGAGAAAAACTACAAAACATTTTTGTTCTACTAGTGATTTTAAACCAATTAGAGGAACAGCTTCATTTTCTTTGCCTATTTTTTATCGGATGTTCGCTATCACAGGAAAATAGTTGGCTGCAACGTGGATTAGTTTTAAACCATTTTCTTAAATTTTTTAGGCCAACAAAAATTAAACAAATAAATAAAAAAGTTTTATGTAGCAAAAAGTATCAGCTTCAAGTTATTTTATGCGGATTTCCAATATCAGAAATACTTTTTGAGGTATATTGAATAATGTGTTGTGACCATTACAAAAACTAAATTGTTATTTTCTTGAAAAGGTAGCACAAAGCAGAGCAAAACAAAGTATTGCGATTTTATGTTTGAATTTTCTTTAAAATAACAGTAAATAAAATTAAAAGAAAAGTAGCGATCTACTTTAAATCATCGCGGTTAACAGGTAGATCGCGATCGCCTTGTTGGAGTATTTCATATTATTCCTGGTGACGCCTAATGGTCTAAGATATTCCAGCTATCTTGTTATGATGACTTTTAGTATTTTTATCTTTTCATTTAATCTCCTTAAACAACACCTATAGTTTTTGCTCGTAGTCTCTGTACGTGCTTTCATTGCATCATCATCATCATATTCAGCGTATTTCGCTGCATATTTGGATTTACGCCTGTTCATTTTGTACCATTCCACTTTATCTGAATTTTTTTGGTTCATTATTTGCCAACAATATCAGAAAGATCGTTCCCATCTTACTTTTGGCCGTCTACCAGTTCAATTCGTCGGATTGTTAGAATTTGAAACGCCTGCTTTACTTATTGATACATCAGCCGACACTTTATCCTCATCTAACATTTTAATAAGAAAAATCTCTAACTTAAAAGTTGTTGTTATACCCAAAATCTCTTTCTCTCTAGTCGTTGACTTTATAGCTGAAGTGACAAATCCCATGCTGGCGTTTTATTATGTCTTAATGAAGTAAGTGATCTTCCTCCATTTATTCCTGTCTTCAGCAGTTCTTATGCTCTCTTGAAGTAGTGTCCCGGTGATCTCTTGTACCTGGTCAATCCAGCGTTTTGGAGAACACAAATAAGTTATTAACATATGTGTCAAAATAATAATTCTAAAAGCATCAAAGCAGCAAAAATGTTGTTAGTTTTACATAAATTTTACTGTTTAGACAATTTAAAAAGCTTTATAAAATGAAAATTAGTGTTTATTCCCTGAAGCCATAAAAAACGGATAAAAGTCTTAAATCCGGATGAACACGATTGTATCGCCCGTTTTACTATTAAACACATACCGCCTCGTTTCCTTTGTTCTTTATAAGTATCAGTTAAAAGCTTTGAGAGAGGTCACTTGCTTTCTTTTGATATTAACTGAAAGTAGAACGACGAAATCTCCTTGAATTATATTCCCCAAAGCTTTTAACTCTCTTTCTCATAAATTACTTTACTTCTTAATTATCGGGCTAAAAACTGCCATTTTGTGTTTTATTTTAAAACTTGTATTTACTAAATGTATATTTATTTATATATTGGTAAAGAAAAAAATAATAATGTTTGTATTAAACGCACAGCACAAAAATATTACTAGCTGAAAAGATTTAGCCTTTATAAATCTTTAGTAAAATTGAACAGCAACCTGTTAGGTAAGTAAACTTGGTGAAGCGTTTTAAATGCCCTAAGCTAAGGAATCTAAGGCATAACAACAGGTACAACAACAGAAGCTAACAATGAATATAATCTTCAATAATCTATTAGAGCATGAATACTAAACCGTAAGATGCTTTTGTGTTATGTCCTTTTCAAATTGCAGGTTGTTGTTGACCCAAATAAATCTTTAAAATGACATTTTTAAAAGGGCTATTAGTCTACTGCTTTTGTACATTTGTAGTTTTAAGAAATTTAAAAAAGATTTACAAAAATTTTAAAAATTAATTGCTAAACTTTGTCTTTTATATTCTCTTTATAGTCTGTTGGTTACATGTTTTTTCCAATCTTTCCTTCTTGTTACTTGTAGCATAAGAACAGTGGTGGATTAAATAAATAAATAAATACGCTTCAAACGCAATAAAACTTTAAGGCACCTTCTATTTAAATCGGCCCACTGGATGCGTTTTTAATAGGACTGGCGAGATATGACTCATCAACTCCAAACTGCGTAAAAAATATTTTTTTCTTATCATTTCCTTCTTTACCCCACGGATATTGCAGTTTATTTCCATTCTTTTCATATATTTACATCCTATAACTACTGCTTGTAAAATTTGATCCATTATTTTCCGCCTGTAGTTCACTTCGTAGCCTGCTTCCAGTTTTTTCGTTTTTTTTATTAGTATTTGAGATTGTGTGATTCCACGTTTCTTGTGGCTTTCATCTTGATTTATTTTCGATTGTTCTAGCTTCCTGTGCTTGTTTCATCTGTTTCATGAGTTGTTCATTTTACTTATACCGAAAAGTGACAAGAAAATAATAACCACGTGACCTCGTAGTTAGGCCACCCAGCTAATACCCGTTGGTAAGACTATTAACCCAACCATTGGCATCACCGTAAAGCGTTAAGGCTTTATTAAAAATCAAAACTTATGAATATTATACACTTTAAATAGATAAAAAGCAAATAAACTCTGAATGTATGTCATAATCAACATTGAAACACCAAATGTCGTTTGGTGGGTTACCTACCTATGTGATCACATGGTTATCAATATTAAAACTAAACTATTTTAAATGTTAAAAAAGAACGAGATATTTAAAAACATTGGAAAATTTTAAATTGAATTTTTCTTGATAACTCTCTTCACTCTAAATAAATATAAAATCAGTACAAGCGACATACCTGAGGTTATCGGTGGCAGTTATGACAACACCAGTGTACGTTATAATATAGACATAAAAAGATAAAAGATAAGGGCAGAATCAGGAGCAAGGGCTCCAATTAAAGCAAAGTAGGATGAAAAAGAAAAGTGAAATAGTAAGCAGTGGGAAACAGAAAAAAAGAGGAAATTATTTTTACATGGGAACAACAAGAAGGCACTACTTTTGAAAATACGGGGTCGATCCAAGAGAAGCAGAAAGAAAAACGGGCAGAGGTGATATACTAAGAACAGAATTAAAGTAGATGGCTAATAAAGTATACGAACAAGAAAGGATGTAAAGATTAGAAAAGTAAGGAAGCACGTAAAAAAACAAAGATGTAAAGGTGATAGGTATCCCGAGGTAAACAAGGTCATAGGACAACGAAGAATAATAGGGGAAAGACCTTGTAGAACAGCTAGATTTAGATGACGAAATGAAAAGTTGTTCGGGAGTATTAGAAAAAAGGACGTGCAGACAATTTAAAAGAAGAGAAGAAACCAAGAAAAGAAAGAAGAGCAAGGGCACTTAAATTTAAAGGAAAATAAATGCAAAAAAAGTGAAATGGTCTACCTGGGGACAAACAATAGGGCAATACCTAGTCATTGGTAGAAAGCTTACATGAGAGGGTCGATAGCAGTATCTACTTAGATAGCATAATAAACACAACTCAAAACCCATATAAGGGAGTAAATTAAAAATTAAAAATTACTTTTACAAAATTGAGATAGTTCCCTCCTATCCCCACACATTTGAGCTGTACAAAATATATTGACAATATAAAGATATAGGGTGGATCCAAGAGAAGCGGCGAGAAGAATGGGCGAAAGTGATATACCAAGAACAGAATTAAAGCAGAACAAGAACTAGTAAAAATGGGAACTGTAGAAAACTCAAAAAACTTAAAAAATTACAAAGAGGTAAAGTTGGTAGGAATCTCGGGGAATCTCGAGAATAGGGGAGAAATACTTTGGAGTACTAGCTAGATTAAGATGAAAAAGTGAAGAGAAAACAATAACAAAAACTTGTTATAGGGACTGCCGATAGAAGTGAAAACTTAGAACTCTTAGTATTATATTATTGCTTGGAAAAAGGGAATAATTACAGCTTTTTCGAGAAAAATGAAGAATTTTATTAAATCATCATAGAAATACAATTTTTACATAAAAAAAATAGATAAAACAAGTTTTGAACCCTGGTCTCCCAGTTGACTTGCCAATGACTTAGGCCCCAGGCCAACCAAACATTTTTCTAAAGCTTTTTGATCATATTTATTTATATAAATAAAAAAAAATTAAATTTCATGAGCATGTCGGTCACGCGAACCCATAAGTTTTTCCCCTACCAAAAAGTGCTCAACGCGGCTAAAAAAGTTTTCACTTCAAAAATTACAATAGTGGAAAGTACAAGAACATTTTTTGGGAATTAAAATTGTTAGATAATGAATAACATTAACACGCCTACGAACTTTATCCTTTTTAATTTAGTTTCATCGAAAAGCAAAGCAAATTTTGTTTTGTAATTAAATGTGCATAAATAAAATTATAAGAAATTTAACTTTATAAATTGCATAAGCTCAATGTGTGATTGTTGTGGACAAATATTCGCTGTTTATAAACAAAATAATCTACAACATAGTTCTTGTTAAATCTAATTTATAATTCACAAATGACAAATGATGTTGCGTGGATAACGAGACTATGCAGGCAAGTCTAATTAAACATTCTGCAGGTGCATGAATGTACAATTTATGTGATAAATTAAACTTTAATCTATCTCGGTTACCCATACACATTACCAAATAATTTTATCCTTATTATGGTCTATTTACAACACTCATCACACCAAATGTTTGTTTCATTTCAAAATTAATAATAATAATTTCTAAAATATATTATATTTTTAAACCTATAGTACATCAACTGTTTAGAAATCAATAAACATTGCTTATTATTACTATTTTAACATATTTACTTTGAAAAATTGGATTCATAAAATAAAGTTCCTGCTTCCTATAGGCGATTCAAATTAATTTTTCCCGCCATATTTTATTGCACATGGTGGGTAAAATAAGGTTATGAGAGATTATAATAATAGTAACTCGATGTTTTTTGTGTATTTTTCTGTGGCTGGGCCGTTTTCTGGCTGTTTTCTGATATTTGGTGAATTTGTAAATATCGTTTAAATATGTAAACACATATAAATAAAATAAAATACCCACCATGGAGTGGTACATTTTTTCCCGCAAGAGGGCGTATCGCTTGGCTTGAATCGCGTTATACGTTATATAATTTTTAGTATTTAATATTTTCTATTATATTATTTTTCGTTAAAAAGAAGACACAAAAGAATCCTTATATTTTTAAAACAAAAGATGTTTCGTATAAAATATTTTATACATAATTGAAAAATCTGGTTATAAAATAAAGTTTTATCTCTAACAATAGCATACATGTATAGCGAAAATGCTAATGCTTAGATTATCCTCTCGTCAGAAAACTTCTTTGATGAGATATGGAGCAGATTTTAATCTAAGCTTTGCAGAAAATCCAATAGCTTTTTAAAACTTTACCATTACGCAACGCTCTATTATAAATTTTTAAATTAAAAATAAATCTCTGTTAAAAAACAAATTCGGAGTATTTTTTAATGTAGTTAATCAATGAATTATTATTTTCTTTGGAGCTCCTATTCAAAGAGCTAAAATTGTTCATTTGGTACGGCTTAAGGAAAATAAAATAAATGATGTAAATGACCCAGCTTCTCGTTTCCAAGTTT
Source organism: Gymnusa sp. GC000175 (assembly GCA_030264735.1). Lineage (NCBI taxonomy): Eukaryota > Metazoa > Arthropoda > Insecta > Coleoptera > Staphylinidae > Gymnusa > Gymnusa sp. GC000175. The sequence goes on from JARJDX010014394.1 coordinate 10,109, forward strand.
ACACATCCCAATTCTCTTCTTTCAGGTTTTAAAACTCTATTATAGTCTGTACTATAGAAGCTATAGAGAGCTTCTTATGCGTCCCTCTTTCAGCGGTGAGAAACTAGTTGTAATTTCCAGCAAAGAAAACAAAGAAATTATTTTAGATTTTTTGCTAATAATACGAAATTAAATTATTACTGGAAAATATTTTTAGTTTCTTACCAGTCCATCTTTCATGATTTTTGTTCACCCTACCAGAAACATATATAATTATCGAAATCTGTCAATCAATGCAAAACTAAGACACTATTGTGTTGTTGTGGGACCGGTACTTCTATATGGTACAGAGACTCAGTGGTGTGGCAGGCTTGCTTAAAATTAAACAATATATGGACCACGAATAGTTGACGGAGAGTACAGGCTAAGAGCAAATATATGAAAGGATAGAAGATCTAGAAATCACGATCAAGAAACGTAGACTTCAGTTTTATGGCCACATGGTACAAATGTTTCTTGATAGATTAAATAAATAAATATTTAATAAAATTAATAAATAACTTACCCAAACCACCTACATAAGACCTACAAACATTCAAATTGACAGAGAAATAATGTATAGACCGAGAAAATTACAAAAGGACGATATATGAATTTAATCGTCCTGTGGGTGTAAAGCAAACCCCCAAGCGAGGGGAATAGACTGCAGAAAGAAGAAGGGATCAATCCGAAACAATGAAGAACTACGAGCGAGGAAGGCACAATACCGTATGAGATGATATATGCGTCGTCTATTCGCGACGAAGAAGAAGAAAGCTTTATTACCAAAAACATCGTTCTTTACACTGTTTGGTGATCTATTTCATTTTTGCTTTCTCTGTGGATAGTTTTGTGTATGATTCTCTATTGTTGTTCTTGTTCTATTAGGTCTATGTTTTTCTAAATGATTGGCGACTTCTTCTTTGTTCTTTTCCTAACCAAGTTTTTCTTTATAGCTGTTGGGCCAATGATGATTGTAATCCATTCCTCCAAGCTCGTTGTTATTAAATTACGCCTGATCTGATGTATGCCTTGCGCGTGGGATTGTCATTAAATACTCCAACATTATTGTATTGTCTACATAATTTTAATGTACTATTTTACACCCTTTTTATTTCAATTTATTATGTACATTTAATCGATATGCCACAATGGCAAGTTGCTATCTTTGTTTACCCCACCTTGGCGTTAAAATCTCTTATCACAATTGCAACTTCATAACGTCTTATGCTGCTTCTTCCAGCACATCATTTTCTTTATCTGCAATCGGTGCAAATACTTGAACCATACTTATATTACCCGTACTCGTTTTTGGCGAATCATCATTACTCTGCCTGAGTAGGGAGCTTATGACAAAGCTAGTCAAATAATAGCTCAAAATTATTTCTACCTTATGGTGATAATGTGGATCATTGTTCTCCTTGTTGAACATCTTTCCGCTGTTTACGTTCTAAATTCTTCAGATACCTTTTATTTATTAACACTTTTTTGTCTACGAAATTGCTCAAAACCCTTTTTCACTGAAGATTTGATTGGGAGACTTAATATTTAGGATCCATATGGATCGTTACTGCAGTAGCTTCTCTTCTCTTTCTCTATTCTTGTGCCATTGACGCAAGAGGAAAGACTAGCAACCCCACACGGATATTATTTCCAAAAGAATACATATTTAAAAAAAATTTATACAAATAAAGTTGCTGCAAAATGTAATAGTAACATTACACATGTTTTATTAGGTGCAGTTTATTTTTGCTTACTAGAATGACGAGTAAAAGAAAAAAAATTTTCCCATATTTTGACTCAAAATATATAAAATTTTAAATAAGACACTAGTAGCAAGGAAAAATTATAAAACGAAAATCTTTTTGCTTTAAACGACAGGACAGAAGAAAAAATGAATAATAATAATATATTACTTTTTCATCTTGTGCTTAAAAATTTTAAAACTTTAAAAATAGATCCAATTAAAAATTATTATCAAAAAAAAACAAGTTTTTTAATTAAAAGAGTAAACTTGAATTTTTCCTAAGGAAAAACTTTGGTTCAGAAACAAAGTTCTAGTTAAATTTGTAACTTGCAGATTTGTAAGGAATCAAGTAGCGACGTTCGTTAAACTTTTCAGTATAATATTAATAAGAAATCTTATAAAGTTACCCCTTGTTGGCGTATTTTACAGTTATCGCATGAGTGCATGATAAGTTGTGGTGTGTGGAACAAGTGTATGGGGAATGGTTTAATTTCCACCTCCAAGCACCTATATATAAGTACGTTTATTGATATTCATAAAGTATATAGTTTATATCTCGCGGGAAAACACGTAAATACCGTTTGTAGATAAGGTGACGCCTGGCGTCTTGCACGTTCCTTTGATAAGCCAAGGCACCGTCTCGGCGTTTACTCCCTTTGTTTCAAGAACTATTATCACTTCCAACCTTTTAATTATACCTCTTTACACGACTACCATATAAAATATAAATAAAAACTTCTTATGTTACTTTAGTTAATGTAATTAGTCTGGAGTAACTAAATATATTAATGGAATTAATTAATTTCTGTGAGAGTCTGATAGGGCAAGTTGAATGTATTATCGATGATTGGATGATTGATTGCTTAAGTCTGCGCTTCTGTAAATTCAGAAAGACATCAATTTATTAACTTCTGGTAGATTGTTTACTCATCTTGTTTAACTTTCGTTCGATTTATAATGCCCTAGCTAGGTTAGCTCACGACTTCACAAAGTCGTGGAATAATAATCTACAATATTGTTGCAGACTTTGTAATGAATAATAACAAACCACTTTACTATTCATAAACTCGAACGTGTAATTTGATTATCTCAGCATCTACGGATTACGTTTAGATAACAAAGTTGCAGATATTTTAATGGATTAAAAGACTTAAAGTTCATTGCTTTCTATTTAAGAAAAATAAGACAAGTAAATGGATCTGCTGTATAATTACTTTGTAAATTAATCTTAACTAATTGTAATTAAGTTTTGTTTATTTTAAGAACTTTAATGAATTTTATTTAAACTGTCAACTTCTAAATCGCATAATATTATAATAAAAAAATAAAAACGGTTTGATGGTAAACCATAAGTTTCTGATCAAAAGTTCGAATTGTGGGTACTGAATTTTTTGCGGGTTAAACCCAACAAACATGGCCAGATAATTTACATAAATAATTATAGATGGCATTCGAATCATTAAAAACCTTAACTGGCAACAAAAATCAGTGGTTAAAGTTAGTGATTCAACAACAACGGAATTAGATATTCGGTGATTAGTCCGCATTCTTTCTCCGCTGTTATTCAATCTATACGCCGACAGAACTTTTAAAGTAGCTAATGGACCATCTGAAACACGCATAAAAATCAATGGTGCACGTACTAACACAATCAAGTACGCAGACGACATCGTCAACCTAGCCAAGAACATCGAAGACTTTCAACTGCTCCTGATCAAAATCAACGATATAGGAGTACACTCAGATTAGCCAAAATATAGTTCATAGTCTTTAGCCGACAAAATTACGATGGTGCCGCTCTCCATCTTGGTAACACACAAATTGAGAGGGTAAACAAATTTAAATATCTTGGAAGCATTATAACTACTAATATCGAAGTGAAAAGCTCCACATTTAACAAAATGAGACAATTCTTTTGTGATAACAATCTCAATCTAAAACTACGAATAATTATATACTACGTGTAGACCATTCTCCTATACGGAATGAAGGTGTAGATCCTAAAGGTTTGTACGATGAACAGGTTAAAAAATTTTGAAGTGTGGGTACTCAGAAGGTTGCTCCAAATCCTGTTGATAGAAAAAGTAACGATCGCAATAGTATTACAACAAGCAAATACACAGGAAGAGTTTCTATCGGTAAACAAGAGTAGAAAGACCGCCTACTTAGCTTACGGGAGAAATATCTGTTGCTACAGCTTTTGCTTAAGGATAAAATCGAGAGGCGCCGTAGCATAGGCAGAAAACAAATGTCATGGCTCTTAAACATACGCGAATGGAATGCAATCCAAAGAGTCGAGGAGCTATTTAGAATGGCAGCGAACCGCAAAGAAAAGGCCGAAGTAATCGCCAACGTCCAGGGGATCGAATGTGGGAGAAAAAGAATTAGGCGAACTAACAAATTTTTTTTGGAATTTCTGGGACCAAGCAGAGGGCGGGCTAATCAGGCTACATCTGAAAGGCGTAGTAAAACCCAAGCTCATTTATTAAAAATTGTTTAAAAACTAGAAATAATTCTTACACTACGCTCTCCGCTTTCTTGAAGCTTAAAAAGTGTGATCTTGCAATTAGAAGACTTGACTCAACATTTAATATTGCACAGCGTCTCTTTTTACTTTATTATTTTTTATCTTACTATTCAAACTCCAAAACGTGGTTTTGTAATTCGAAGACTCCTATCATATATATAATACGATTTCTACAGCTCACACTTTCTTATCTCTCTCTTCCTATTCTTCATCCTGTAGGCCTCTTTCCTTCATTCTTTATTATCCTCTTGGCCTACCTCTTCTTTTTTTTTTACTCAAATCTCTCACTCTCTATATCCATCGACTTTTACTCGCTATTCTCGTATGTTCATACCAGGTTGGATCTTTTTCTTCGATGCAGTTTGATGTGTCCTTTTGTATATGCATTCTCCTTTTAACGTCTTCGTTTATAACTTGACAGCTGCTTTTACTAGCTCTATCTTCCCATTCTCTTTTCGGGAGGCCTCTTTTCTTCATTGGTTCGTCAACCTCATTTCACCAATACCTTCTTGCCCTAATTCATCTGTTTTGACTTAAATCATATCCATCGACTTCTTTTCGCTTTTCCGGTTTGTCCATACCAGGTTAGCTCTTCGATGTAGTTTGATGTGTCCTTTTTTAAGCCTATTTTTTTTTTGACTTCTTCATTGGCAATTCTATCCATTTTTATGACTTGGAAGCTTCTTCTTTAGAATTTTATTTCTGTTGCTGTATTTTTGGTGCTATTCCTTTTGTTTATTACTCAATTTTCCACCCCGTAATATTGTATGTTCGTCTTGCTGTTTCGAGTGATATGTACGATCTAAAAGACCGGATTTAGTAGTTTTATGCAGTTTTTTGTTTCTCTAAATCTACTTGTTATCTCTTCTTCCGTTGATCTATTTTTTGCTATAATGAATCCCAAGTATTTGAATTTATTTGTTTCTTGTACTTCCAGACCCTATTCCAATTCTAGAATTTGAACTTTTTCCGTTATTGCTACGGATTCGATTTTCTTCTAGCTTATTTCAGTCCATTCTTCGTATACTATTCTTCCTATTTTCTCATCATAAAGCTGAAGTGCTCTATGCCTTGCGCTATGGCTACTTGGTCATCCACGAAGCTTAATGTCTAAAAGTGTTCGTTTGTAACTAGAATCCCATTCCTTACTCTTCTAGAGTTGTAGTGCTTGTGTGAGGACTATTTTAAACAGGATTGGTGACGTGGAGCAATCTTTCGTGGTTACAAGCTTCTTGGAGAAGTTTTTTTGCAATATTTATTATTATCAGGTTTGCTTTATAAAGGATATTTGTGGTTTGTATTAAATTGTTCTTTCCTTTAATGTTTTTCTGGGTTGTGAATCGTATGGCTTCCGTAGATCGATATATGCTAGGTGTACATCTCTGTTTTTTTGCTCTTTTCTTTTCTATAAGTTGTTACAATGTGTGAATATTGTCTCTGTGTCATCTTGGTCATCTACAATCCTATATCTAATATTCTCTTCTAATTTTAGTTTTATAGTTTATCTACACAATCTGCCTATTGATGAGATTGCGTTTATACCGCTATAGTTTACACATTGTTTTCTGTCCCCTTTTTGGACGAATTTTACACATAATATAAAGTCTATTTTAAATCGTACTCTAAAATTTCAAACAGTATGTAGGGCAAAATTCATTTTTATATCTGGAAATTTATCAAGTAAATTGTTTTAGTTGCAAATTAAAATATTTTGGCAACACCAAATGACAATTAAGACACGTATTATGGAGCATTAAGGGGCGGTACGTTTTAAACACATTAACTGCTCTGAGCTGGTCAAACATTCCTTCGAGATAGATCATCAAATTGATTTCACTAATTTTTGATAATTATCTATAATCCCTTATTAAAGGACGCGCATGGTATGGATTTACATGAATCCCCTAATGGTTTTGATATTTCCAATAACTGAAAATATTTTTTTTATCATTAAATTCTTACCCCCACTAGTTTTTGTATCCTATATAGGCATACATACTCGAACAAGGTCTTTCGCCTTTTCCGCCTTGAGAATGCTCTCTACAATGGCAAGCGATACGTTGGCAACAACCAATAATACACGATTTATATATCGTAACAAAGACACAAGTATACAAAAAATATGTATTCCTTCAGGAGGACGGGAAACTTTTTATTTAAAATAAATAACCGTCCTCCCGACAGACGTTTCTTTAACAGTAACAATTGTAGGTAATAATTGGTACAATCAATATATTTACATTAAGGATTTTATATATAACGTAAAATTAGTTAAAAACTACTATTTATTATAAAATGGAATCAGGTTCACACAACAATAATACCAATATATTCCTGTACCATTTATTGATTAATTTAGGTGTTACAGTCCAAATATTTCAAATATAATAATTACCGACACTGCAATTACGCATTTCAATTAAATACCAACTACTGCAATTTCGCATAATTGTGGTAATTGACAATATTGAATAATTCTAAAAATATTTCCGTAAATTTTTATTTTTGTGTATTATGCATGTATACAACTGTATTCCATGTTGCAAAATTATTTTACTATTATGATAGATTATAATAAATATTTAAATTTTTAACAGAATCGTTAAAATTATTTCCACAATTAGTACCTCTATAATAAACCTTTAAAAATTATTTTATATGCATTAAGGTATAAAATCTAAAGAATTCAAGTTCAGATGTCGTGATGGACATCACAATTTTGGTGAATTCTTAAAAAGCTATATATTTAGAGTAATAATGTGTAAATTGGTGCTAGATCCTAATAGCTAATGTATTGGAAGTTCAAAAATTCTCCTTTTCTGCAATTGTTGTTTTTAAGTATGCTTAGTACTCTTATTTTATAATCTCTTTGTTTTTTTTAGCAGCAATTCAGGGTAAAATAATAATAATCCAGTTTTATACATCAATTAAAATAAAAACTTTTAGAAGTTATAAAGCAAAATCTGTATATGCTGTTATCAAAGTAAAATTTCGTTGAAAATTTTATTTTGTGCTCTTGAATGATTTTCCCCAAATTTGTCAACATTACGTATGCATCTTTCGTAAACTCTGTTAGTTTATTAAATTATAACGTAAAATCATTTTTTATAACTCTGATATAATAAATTTGTCGTAAAAAAGAAAACTTTAAAGATATAATTATTTTTCGAAGTAAAGTGGATTTTTAGGAGAAATTTTATGGAGATAATGAATGTGGCTATATAAGGGTGTCACCAAGGATAATAAGGGATGTATTTCAAAAGCTATTAGAAGTCTCTTCCGCATATGGCTTAATTGTATACTTTGAAGACAAGTTATTTGTACTTTGATATTTGTCAAGAGTGATCTATGTTCTGGCATCTACAGTTAGGGGCTAAGTTAATGAAATAGTATTACAAGTTTCCGGAAGTCTGACAACTTGCGGTAAGTTTCTCAATTACCTTTGATATCTTTGATAGATTTACCACTCGGATGCACATTACAGATGTTAAAGATGCTTTACTCCAATGTGATTATATCAAATTTCAAAATTTAATGACTTTTAAAGAAGTATGATATGTGTGAAGAAAACTTGTTAAGTTTCTAATATTTTGCATAAAGAAACCTTTTTTTGATAACGTGTTGATCGATACGTTGAAGTAAATCAGTGATAAATATACATCCCGTGGATGAAACGAAAATGCATTAGGCTTTATGTGACCTTTGAATTTATCCTGCGGAAATGTGTTGCTGCCATTTTCCTGTGGTGCGATTATGCTAAGTAATCCAAGTTTCACGTTCAACGCATACTGATATACCTTAAAGGAGCTAACAGACATCCCCGTACAATCTGAGCATAAAGTAAATATCATTTTATTTCTTTCTATTTTCTCACGTACCCAACAGATCTTTCTACTTTAATGAAAAATGTAACATATACGTCGTAATTTTAATGATAAGAAATTTTATAGGAACCTCCAATTCTAGCTCAGTCCTGTGGCTACTTTCTGAAATTTTCAACGCGAGACTTGACCATGAATCACTGTCTCACTTAAAAGGACTAGGGTGTTAATGAAAATAAATAATGCACGTAATAAAATTGTATCTCACAATAATCATTACTCTTACGAAGTAAAATAATGCATTAGAAAAACAATCCTTTCATGACCATTCATTAATTTCTTTAAAATACCACTCGCGCTTGATTTTTTTGCTTAAATTTCGTTATTTAATAAAACCAGACAACGCAAATACATTGTGCATTTTGATTACAAAGTTACAACAGTTGGAAAACACAACTGCGATACACAAAGCTTTTATTAAATTGCGAATAAAATCATTTACTTTGCACTTTTATAATTTTAACTCACATTGGCGTTTTAATTTATTATTTATAAGTTTTAAATTTAATTATAAAATATTTCTCTTAAATTATAACATTTTCATTTAAATTTCATTTTATTACAGAGATTTTCAATCTGTGGTAAACCTACCATTTGTGATACTTGATGAGAAAAGTAGATATTATGCAAATTGTCACTGTTGGAATGATTGGTAACTATTTACCAACTTTTAGATTATTTTTAATTTTGTAGAGTTAGCTGATTGAGCCTAGAAAAAGAATGGTCTCCTGAAGTATGCAAAAAATTGCAAAACAAACACTTAATAGGAGAAAGTGGTCGCAGATACACAGCAAATAAAGAAATAAATAAAAAAATAAAACCTATATTACAGTGATGGTGAGGGCCCTCACCGCTAAAAAAAATGAAACTTAAAACAGTGGAGGCGATGAGAGTGTAAATGGCTCTCACCGCCAAATAAAACACTGACAAGTAAATAAATAAAAAACTTAAACTTAATCACTTTAACGGTGGGAGAATAAATGGCTCTTACTGCAAACACAAACATAAAAAGAAAGGTAAATTTAAAGATAAGTATCACAAGGATGACATGTATGTAAAGAGTTTATAGTGCCCACAACAATGGACAATTCATCGCTGAAAAATTTGCCGCAGAAAATTCTGGGTTAAGATTGGATATGAGCAATATTTTTAGACCAAAATGGGTGATCTACCGAGGTAAAATTAGATGCGAGTAATGTTTTTGGGCCAAAATGGGTCTACAGCGTTTTAACAGGGAACCTGAAAAAATAGCGAGATTTGAAGATCTCCACACATTTCTCCAAGATGTGTTTAACTGTAAATCTCACTTTATATATTTGGCAGTTCGAAGATGCTTCACCCAAAATAAGGTGCTAGGAGATGAAATTGGCGTGGCCCAAAGAAAACAGGTTGGTAACACGCCTTTCTTGCTTGTTAGGGGACAAACGAAGACAACTGATTAACGTTTAACTTAACTTCTTTAAGCTTGTTGTTAGTAAAGCTATCCAATTACATTTGCCAAGCCGCGATGACATTGCGTTTCATGAAACACAACACCATCGGTTCTTACAGGCAGATAGTCGATCTCGTCGTGAGACGCCGCAAGTTTGGCTAAACGACCGCCGACTCATTTTTACTGATACTGAGTCCACATGAATAATACCACATTGCGGCATTTCTGCAGAGCACCCTGGACTATTCGGACCAATGAATGTTAAAGATGCTTTAAATTATACTCAGAAAATCTAAACATACTAGGAATGCACTTTCATATTCAGAAATACAAAGACCGAATTCGTCGATGTATACGGCTTGAGACTGGGGATGTTCTCCGAGGATGTCGTAAAACCTGTACCGTAAAACTTCAGGACAGGTTTCATCCTTCTTAAATTTTAGTCCTCAGGAGTCACCACCCTGGGCGAGAGCCAGGGAAGATCCGTGACGTACCCAACTCAGATTATTCTCGGAAATTCGATTTTCAAATTCTTAAGCTCCTCCTGCGCTAGGAATCTAGCTGGATTCGATAGGCTGCTTCGTGCGGATATCGTCACACGAGCTTGTAATTCATGTGTTTGTAGCCCGGGCCCTTGCCACCTAATTAAGAAGAAATTTCTTTCTTCGATAATAAAGTGGGGGAACACTAGTCTCAAAACTCATGCTTACCGCGAAGAACGAGCGGAAGAGTACACCTTGCAGCCGTCATACATCCTGGAGCATCCTGGACAGAATCAGGTGGCCGTTGATTTTTTCGCCAAAAGGATTTCGAGATAGTTTACATACAGGCATTTATCGATAAGATCTGGAACTGAAGTTGTAATATCGTTGATATTGATGGCAAATAGGGATACACTGATTGTGGAACCCTGCGGGACGACATTTAAAGAGGATTAATTTCTAAATTAATGTCCCTGATCGAACTTTAAATCTACAATCTCGCTAAAAATATTGGAAGAAAATACGCAGGCGGCCTCTTCTTCCTCATCGGTGCAGCTTCTGTAAAATTGCATACCTCTGGGTCATGTTGTAGGCCTTTTTCTGATTGAAAAATACCGCGTAGGAGTGTCGTCTGGAAATAAACGAATCCTAAACGTCGTTTTCTAAAGAAACCAGCAGGTTATCAGGTATTTTTTAAAACATATCGTTGATATTGATAGAAAATAGGGATACGCTGATGGTAAAACGCTGCGGGACGACGTTTTACAAAGGATAAATTTCGAAATTAACGTCCAGATCTATGATCTGGCTAGAAATATCAGAAGAAAATAAGCAGGCGGCCTTTTGTTTCTTATCGGTGCAGCTTCCGTAAAATTGCATACCTCTAGGTCATATTTTTCTGATTGAATAGCACCGCGTAGGAGTGTCATCTGGAAATGAACGCATGTTGGACGTCGTTTTCTAAATGGACCAACAGATTATTAGTTGATTAAAATTTTCCAAAACACGTACCAAAAAAACTTTAGTCTCCACCAAAAAAAAAACCAGACGGTTGGTGATCAATTTTCTAAAATCTTGCTCAAGCAGCAGGTAAGAACAAATAGGCAGTGGCTTGTAGGTTAAAAGGGATTTCAGCAGCAGGATAACGATAGTTTTCTACTCGGATATATTCCCGTATTTTAAATAAGATTAATTATAACTAGCATACATGACTTCGCAGAGGAAGGCAGCTACCGGATCATGCTCGGAAGATAAGTCTGAGAGTCATCCACTGCGGCTTCTAGTTCTTCTGGAGAAACTGTCTTATTGAAAGGCAGAGCGCACTCTGTTGAGAAATTAACGAAATTTCGTGTTTTGTCTTCATACGCAGGAATGCCGGGTACTAATTTTGGGAGTTACTAACCGATTTAAAGTGCTGAGCGAAAGCTTCTGTAATATCAGTCGTATCGGTGGCAGGCGACATGGCTGAAAATTGTTTTTTAGATATTACCCGTAGCTTTTTCAAATCTCGGCGACAGGTGTCGTCAAGGAAATTTGAGGCACGTTGCTCTCCCTGATAGTCTCTTTGACGAAAGAATTATTTTGGCGCGGATGCGCGCGCGTTTTTAAAGTCTATATCAAGTATTTCTACGTTTTTTTAAGAATATTGTAGGATCTTTTTTGATGCAACCCGTTCGTTAACTTATTTTTTAAATAATACAACAAAAATCTGAAATTTTTAATATCAAAATGCAACTAAAAATCAAAACATGCATTTAGATTCTAAATTTTGAACTCAAAATTCCTTAATTTATTTCAATAAGTTATTTACCCAAATATGTGTAATATGTGTGAAGACAGATTTCAACTAAACCACTGTAATTTGAGTGCACCATCATGTAATAGGTTTCAACCAAATTTGTCAGCAAATTGCAGCAAATTATTATTACGTTGTGGGTTTGACCTACACAGCAAATCGGTTAGGAAATTGCAACAATTTAAATTGTATCAAAAAGCTTTATAAACCTTAAAATACATAATTTGATCAAATAATATTCATTTGCCTATATGAATTATGTATTTGTATATGTTGTCATATTTAAAAGGCAAGGTACCCGCGGTAATATTTCATATGCACAAATTTTATATTGGATTATGTTTTAATGATAAATAAATGTAAATTGAATGAAACTAAAACATGGCTTGTATGTGGTAAAACAAGCAATTATTTATTTTATTACTTACCAACTTATAAATAACTTTTATCTTAAACTGAAAAGATGTATCGATAAATGATGAATTCGCCGGTAACTGTCATAACTCAGGGTACCCATGTATATAAGAGGTTACTTAGGATGGTAACCGAGTGCTACATATCTGTAAAAAAATAATTAAGTAAGTATTTTACTATATTTATTAAAAAAAAATTCTTAATAATACGCGCCCAGAACACTATAATAATTTATTCTAGGAACTCACACAAATATTTTCTAACATGTTGAAGTAAGTGTACGAACTATACTTTGCTGTACTTACCCGCCTTACAGCTCTCAGAATTCTCGAGAGTGCCATTGTGGATGCATTATTGCTACGAAGATATCAAAATGCAATTCAATATTTCATACCTTTAAAAATGTATTATTTTATATTTTATTCGACAATTTTTTTAACCAAAATGGTAGCCCATGATCTCTGCGTGCTGATGCTTGTTAGCAAAAAAGTAATTTTTTCCAACACTGATAAGTTCAGATAGTCTTTTAAGAACCATTATCATTCGAATCACGTGAAGTATTTCGTCCTACAAAATGATTTCTTATTTTATTTCAGCAACAGGCCACTCCAGTAGACACTTGTAGCCAATTTCAGACAATTGTTTTGAGTTGTTTTATATTTTGATCACAACTGGAAGCAATCACAGTAAATAACTATTTGCAATTTGTTGTAAATTTTTTATTACAAGGCTTAATTCCATAATTACAATTTTATGTTTAAAACTTTCTGTGTTTTATATTCAACATTTTTTTGCAATAAAAAGTTTGCGTTTAATTAACGCTGATGATTGCTTTAACCTTTTTTGTTAAAAAATTGCTTTGTATAAATTGGTTGCAGAATAAAAATCTAATTTTGGTTGTTGTTTGTGCGTTACATTCCCAATTAAAAACTTGATTTCAAAGACTAATAAAATTTTTAATTATGCAATACAAGAATTTTGTTTTACGTATATAATAAAAAATACAAAAAATTACAAATATTGAAGCGTCTTATACACTTTCAAAGTTTAAATATAATGTTTTTTCTGTTTCTATTACTATTGCTGCTTTCAATTCGTTTTCAGTTTTGAGACTATACTCGTAAAAAATTCTGTTTTTTTTATAACTTTGTACCACTGCCATACAAGTGGTTAATACCTTGCCTATTTAATCAACTTAAAAGGCTATGGTGCCTCGTTACTAAAATGCCTTTGATAAGATTTCATAAAAACAGTGGTTGGAAGCAGATGAATAGAGCTTTAGTCCCTAGATAACCTCAACTTGGAACTTAGATAAATCTGTGAACCAAACCAACACTTTAAGATGCAAAAATTACGCTTTTAGGGTTCTAGGGGCTAAAGAAGATACAAGAACAA
>JARJDX010014398.1:0-10239 GCA_030264735.1 Gymnusa sp. GC000175
CAGCAGTAATATCGGGTGCCTTCTGCGATACAATATGGAAGAACAAACATATGTCGACACGAAGTAAAGTGCGTATATATAAAACCTGCGTAAGACCAGTCTTAACATACGCAGCTGAGACAAGAGCCGACACCACAAAAACTAAACAAACCGGCAGAACAACAGAGATGAGAACATTGTGATCAATCACCGGAGCCTACGCCACAGAGTACGCAGCGACATTTGTTCAATACAGGACATTGTAAGGTGGACAAGAGATAGGAGAAGGTACTGGAGAGACCATGTCGAAAGAATGGGAGAGAGCAGGATTACGAAACAGGCGACTACATCAAGACCGAACACAAAACGACCTATCGGAAGGCCACCCAAACGATGGCACGAGAGCTGGACGTCAAGATCGCAGGAGTAATTCCAAAGCCGAAAATTTGTAAAAAACAGCCCTAACATATGAAGAAAAAGAAGTGAATGGCCCGAATTGTCGCATGGCTCCAGTCGTCTGGTTACCATAGTTGATATAATTCGCTTAAAATCTGCAAAAATTATATGAAATTGTTTGTATCTTTCTAATATATAGTCGTATGTCATTCGTTTTGTGTTTTTATTAGTTTTAGTTCTAACTTTTGCAAAGAATAAAATTTTCTGAGAATTTCATATCAAAAAAGTTCCCCATGTAACAGAACACTATTATTTAGTGGCTTAGTAGATCTCTAACTCTATATTATGCGGTTGGACTGCTCGCTGCCTATTCTAACCCCGTTGTTGGGTGTATGCATTTCTAATAATATTTTTTGCGTGTACATAAAATTGCGTAAGCACCGGCTAAAGATCTTTTATATTGTGATAGCATATGCTATCTATCACGCTATTATCTTGTGATAGCATATGCTGAGGTGACCGAATGCTTTTTTTACCGCAAAATTTTGCATATAAACGTGGCTGGTCTTTCTCAATTTAGATGGATTTGATTTTATTTTATTAATTGCCTCTAATTATATAATGTATAATTTGTAAAATGTTTTATTTCTCTCATTTTAGCACCACATGCCAATCCGCTATTATACTACGCACAGAACAAGTAAATAAGCTGAAAAATTATTTAAATTATTATATTTATTTAATTGTTTTAATAGTAAATAAAAACTAAAACTGAATTCTACGGAATTTGATATTCCTAGGATGAATACAAATTAATATTTGAAGGCCGAACAATCCGTTTACCCTTCACCCATATGTTGGACACCTTTGGTGACATACGAAATAAATAGTTGTTTATTCTGTTGACCATATATTTAAGTGTGTATATACATTAACAATGGATGAGTAATCTCAGCCTTACAATTTAGAATTACTTTAATAAGTAGCATTGGAACTTTTATAAAAACAAAAAATCATCCATGTCATAAAAAAAGGGAATAATTTGCCTTGGGTTTAAATTGTCTGCCAGTTGGAGGAACCTTACCTTAAGTTGCTAATAAATGAAAACATACATATAATATTAAAATCAACAAATTTTGATAATCAATGTATTTTATTAACTTTTAATGTGTACAATAATTAAAAAATATATGTTTATATCACTAAGTTTGTGTTTAAAATAAAAGAAAAATAAACCCAAAGTTATAACAGTAAAAGTTGCTTGATTAACAAGGTGAAAATTGGATAGAAGTCACTACAATACAAATAAAAAACTACCAAAAACAAAACATGTAATAAACAGCACACAAAAATCACATCTACTAATTATACCTTATATCCATAACATTTATTCAACAACTATTAAGGGGTTTCTTTTTGGTATGTTATAGATATTAAAGTATGCACAATAATATAAAATACAGTCTGGTACTTGACTAGAAATTTCGAAAAAACATTTAAGGACATTTTGTTAAATTTCTTACGATTTAGAAAACCCAACAACATCTACGATAAAATACACATATTTAAGATTAAAGGGAATTTTAGTCAGTAGCGAATGTGGGAGGAACATCATCAACAAACTCTCAAACAAAAAGCAGTAACATTTACAAAACAAAATAATACCAATATTGCTGCACTCCCCCACAATATTCGCCACTGATATAAGCATGTAAGTAATTAGTGTATGTAAAAGGATTTTTATAAAAAACAGGGTTAAAAAATTTGAAGTTCTTTATGATAATAAATTGAAACAAAGCATTTCTCAATAAATTGCGTCAGATTAAAAAATAATATTAAAAGATAATAATCAGATTGCCGATATTATTTAATAAGGCAAGGTACATTAATATTCTTAAAATAAAATTCCATAGTGACCAGTAAATCGGATTCAAGTTTTTGGGACTCGAAATTGGAGTCGCCCTAAACCCCACGACAAGTTAGTAAAATTTTGTAATAAGGCTTAAGAAGTTTTATAATCCTATAGATAGCCAAGAAATTTACTGAGTATAGTCGAAGTTTGCAGGAGTCAGACTTGGAGTAGGAGTTATTACTATAAAGAACTTCGAATACCATGCTTTTTAATTACCTTTGATGTATTAACATAAATCACCAGATTTTATTTATACTGGTCTCAATTATTTAAACCACAAATTTCAAAATATTATTTTAAAAATTTTCAGTGAGTAAAAACAGAAATCACAAACTTTATTTTAAATACATGAAATATTAACACATTTTCGTCACGTATTTTTTTAACGCAATTTATCATAAAAATATGACGTAGTTTAATCAAGGATTTATTTAAAGAAAAATGTTATATATTTTCGTATCTTGAAAAACGTGCGCATAGTTAACGTGACAAAAATGTGTTTTAAGCCGTTGAGACTCATTTTTCTCACAAAAAAATGAAGCATTATCCCCATGGATGCATATAGTTAATTTCCATTCATCGCGGTCAATGAATTTGAATTTTAATAGGAAATAAAAGTTTAGAAAAAAATTACAACTATGTAAAATGTGTCTATATACATTTGCTACGGCGAATAAAGGCTTTTATAATTTAAAGCCGATATAAATTGTAATTTGAATATTAAATAACATGTTTTAATAAACAATTTAAATTATCATTAATAAAATATGAATAAATAATAACTAATGTTTTAAAATGAAGTGGATAAGGTTAAAAAAAATTCAATTAAATGCATTTGGAAATGTTAAGAGTTTAGGAGTCTCGTAAATTATATAAAAGCTCACATTTTTAAAAGATTTTCTGCTGGAAATTCAGCAGATTGGGTTCACAGAAAATGGAACGTAACATTTTCAGTGCGTGATGTATAGTATATTTAAAGGCTAATCTATAGTATATTCACGGAGTGGAGTCAATTGGTTAGAACAAATGCACGCCTACCTTTGTCCACGTAGTTTAAATAAACTAGACAATTTTGGAATTTCTGCACTGAAAATGGAACGAAACATTTTCAGTGCGTGATGTATAGCAACGGTGGGCAACCTACGGCCCGTGGGCCAACTCCAACTCGCGTTATGTTTCAATCCGGCCCGCGAGAACTTTGGAAGTACTTAATTAAATTTGTTTTTTATTATAGTTTTTTTATATTTTCAGAAAAAAAAATGTCAGACCAAAATATGTAGGAGTATTATTTACTAATGTATATGCTATAACCTCGTAGCTGAAGTATTTATTAATAAAAAAATGTGTCCATTAGATACTACGGCCCGCGGACGAAACGTACATCTCATTCTAGCCCGTGTTTTACAAAAGGTTGCCCACCCCTGATGTATAGTATAATTAACGGCTAATATCTGTAGTATATTCACGAAGTCGAGTCAATTGGTCAGAACAAATGCTCGTCTACCTTTGTGCGCGTTGTGTACATAAACTAGATAATTTTACTACTTAAAACACATAACTGCAAGTAGAATAGTATGTAAAGTACACTTAGTGGGCAGTACCAACACTACCAGAGAGCCAATTGTGCGGTGCTTTTTAAATATGCAGTATTATTGTAATACGCTGACTCCGTGAATGGACCATAAAACTATTCAGTGTTTCTCAAGCTGGGGTTCGCGATAACTTTTTATTGATGTTGGTGATACGCAGTTAAGGTGGAATTCTTAAGTGCTCCGTAACTGACAAAAGTTTGAGGAACACTACCCTATTCTTATTCGAAGATTGGTTTTTGTCCAAACTAATCAGAAGTCTCCCTTTTAATAGGTGTCGAATGATTTTAAAAACTTTGGAGACTTCCGATTGGTTAGGCGGAAAGCTGAGTATGTTCTAGCCTTAAGCATAAAGAAATAAATCGAAAAAAACAATCATATTTTTGCAAAGAAGAAAAATTCTTAACTTAATACTTAATACGTTTTTTCACAGTAAAAATATTGCTTTTAGTAACTAATTTTGTTTCGAGCAAATATTCAAAAATACTTAAAATTTACCAATGACACCTGAAGTTGCGTTAAAGGTAAATCACATGACACATGTAAAGCACAGTAAGTGTACGTGATGTATGTTACCTGTACTTTATATACAGAGACGGTTCCTGACGTACTTTGACGATAAGTGACAATTTTCCAATTTCTGGCGTACATTGGTGTTATGTGTTGCATTTTTCTCAAATATTAATTATAATACTAAATAACTAAAATCCATATTTTAAACACGAAATAACATTTTAAATATTAAATAAAGAAGCATTTCAATGTAATATGCTAATTATATTTTACATTAAAATTCTCCTATATGCTTGAAAATAATTTTTAAAGTTGTTGAAGGGTGAACTGTGTGATCAATATGATTTAAAACATTAATTTATAAACGTATATTAAACTCATGTACTAGCGATAACTATAACGGAAACATGAGACGACAAGTTTGATGAAGAAAAGATCTAGTACATTAAACGAGCGCCAAAGTTTTAAGAAAATACTGAATACTTGTTTTCAAGTAAGCAATAGATTAGTGCTTGAATATTTTGATTTGGTCAAATTTTTAAACTTTAATTTTGGAAATATGTAAATATCTATTTGAATCTACAAAGTAAAGTCAGGAGAACAAATTTAAGTTGCCACATGTTTGTAAAATTTAAAGCTATGCCGTTATGTAGTTTTTAATTACCGTTAAAATATAAATTATTAATAACATGACTTTTGCAATTATATATTAAATTCATAAAAGGCTATGCTGATATTGTTATTATTATTTAATAAATTGTTTAGATTGTAAGGTAATTTATTAAAATCATTTTAAAAAATTACCTTTAAACATCGAGTTGAGAATATACTCCTTCACTCTACGGTTTTAATTATTGAAAGCAATTTATTAAAATCCTTAAATTTTTGTCGATATTAAGGCGAATAGGCAGTGGCGAACTAGTCATTAAGTCCTGGTGGGCTGAAACAGATTTAGAGCCGCTACTGCTAATTTTTATAAAAAAACAATAATAACACTTTACTATCGTAATTTATATTTTTTCCTATTTGTTTCTTTCAGTTATGAAAACTACGGATTTTTGCCACAACAAATGAGCCAGTCAAGTCGGCAATATTTTTTTTAGTCCGTTTCTGTGATTTCAATATTCGTCGAATGCATCAGGTACAAGCCAGTCTTTATATAAAAAATGCTTAAGCAAAATACGTGATAAAAACTACATAATATTTTAGCACTTACAAATATATTTAATTAAGACACTTGTGGACATCCTTTCATGTGTGTTCTAATCTCTACATTATAGATTCGTAAAAAAAGAATTTCAAGCCGAATTTTTATATACTTAACCAAAATTATCTAAAAGCTTTTTTTTTTAAAATTTAATAAACAAAAAAGCGTAAGAAAATATGTCAATAAAATAAATAAATATAAGATTATATAAATACAAAAATTAAAACCTTCTAAACCTTTTCAGTTTCAAGTGAATATTTGGGTGGATTTGAAAATTGTATTTCTTTTTCATTTTCAAAAATTGGATCTTTAACCGGTAACTCATCTGCTTCAAAGTTATCGCTTAAAATGTCATTTTTAACAAGCGAAGCATCATCAAGCATTTCATCATTTATAACTTTTTTTTCGCTTGATATACTTAACCAAAGTGCGACTAGAATCGCAGATAAAATTGCCGTCAATAAAATCCACTTGGGTATACCTGAATTTCGCGATGCGCAATCCAACCAATCTCCACTTGATTGCTTTTCTGCAACTTTTATGAATTCTTCTATAGGCATCGTGCGGATTTTTGTCTCGGGAATTTTGTACTGCATGTTGTAACCTATTTCAATTTGGCTTTGTATCAGGGGGTCTGAAATTAATTCGGATTCAAGAAGTTCTAGATCGGGTTCCATTAATATTATGTTTTTCGGGTTGTCTTGTTCAATAAAGACTAAGACGCTAGTCAACTCGCTCTCTTTCTTCTTTGACATTGCTTTGCAGCCTGTGTTGCATGCCGTCTTTGGATCTGAATTATCGTAGGCTTCATCACAGGCTAAAAATAAATCTTTCCTAAAGAAATTCATCTCAAATTGAATTAATTAAGGATAAACATTTATTAACAGAGAAAAGAAAATTTAATAAAAACTATAACGTTCGATACACAAGATAAGAAAATAAGAAAAGAATCGTGGAATTCACTTTCTAGCAAAGTAATTTTTAAGTAAGGGTAGGGCATTAAAATCACGCTCAAATGTTCAGCAAAAATACAATTTCTCAATTAATAATTAACATTTTTAAATCTTCTATTTTTCATTTAAAACTAAAAAAAAACTTTATCAAGTCTACCGCAAGAACGTCGTCTCTCTTCCACAGATAGCCTTTTATAAGTTATACATTACAGAATATAAAAATTGCGAAAAATCAATAAGTTAACTCAGGTAAGGTCTTAAAAAGGATAAAATCCCTTTTTGTATGATTTTTTTTCAGCGCTGCAGAGATGTAAACCTATCAAAATCCTTAATGGCATGGGAATACATGATAAACCCATCCGCATCATAGCCAATTTATGAATTGATTCTAGTCAACCTGTAGAAATGAGAATAGGAAATAACCTTACCGCGGAGATGCAAATACAATAGGACATATATTCAGAAGAATTGGCCCCAAACCTATCGTGATAAGTAAGTTGATGTCGGACCATAAAATGTAAGAAATGTGGATTTATGGTAAAAACGTCAGTGGTTCTACGAAAGGCCTTCATACGCATTTATTATCTAATCATAATTTAAAAGTACGTTCAACGGTACAAAGTTTACCTAGTTCTAGTCCGGAGAATATACTTCTCCTATGAAACGAACAATATCGAATTACTTTGCACCAGAAAAAAAACCTACTTTTATTTTTATGCAAATACATATCGCATTATACCGGGTGGTTACCAAAAGACGGCCAACGCCATGACTCAGTTATTTTTCAACCAATTTTAAAGTTCAAAGATTGACATTAAATGGTACATACTCTTCTACATTCCCACGTCAAGCAATTTTTTGTAACATAAACCATTTGCGCGTAGCAATAGTCGTTTGTTTAATTTTAAATGGCAACCCCCATTTTTTTAATTTTATTTGGATAGCTCTTTTTATTCTGAATTCAAAAATGTATTAAAAGTAAGCACCTTTATAACAAAATTTTTAAGTAAAGTAACATAAAAAGTAACGTAAATTGTTAAGTAGTGTATTAAACAAATCACAGTTTGCCACGGTAATTAAAAAGAAGAAAGTTAATCGCAAAACACGTCAAGGTAATTTTAAGAAGCCAAAACAAGATAAGGAAAATGGTTTTTAACTGCATTTATTCATTTTCTATCCACCTTGAGATCGATACCAAAACACCTTTAACGCAATAACTCAGTTTTTAAAAAAAAATTTACTTACTCCTTTACATTCCTACGTCAAGCAATGTTTAGTAACATTACCAGTTACGAGTAGTGATGGTCATTTGTTTAATATTAAATGGCGACCTCCATTTTTTTATTTTATGTGTAGAGGTATGCATCTTTATAATAAAATTTTCAACTAAGAAACATTTAAAGTAATGCTAATTGTTAAGTAGTGCATCAAAAACATCACATTTAGCCATGGAAAAGGGAAAAAATGCAGTCGCTACCTTTAAAACCATTTTCCATAATCTTGTTTCGGCTTCTCAAAATTACTTTAACGTGTTTTGCGATTGACTTTTCTTGGAAAAATATGATTTGTTCAATACACTAGTTAACAATTTGCGTTACTTTAAAATCTTTAAATGTTATTTTACTTGAAATTTTTGTTATAAAAGTACATACTTTTGATACATTTTTGAATACAGAATAATAAGAGTTATTCAAATAAAATTTAAAAAATGGGGGTTGCCATTTTAAATTAAACAAAAGACTATCGCTAAGCGCAAATGGTTTATGTTCCAAAAAATTGCTTGACGTAGGAATGTGGAAGAGTAAGTACCATTTAAGTTTATCTTTTGAACTTTGAAATTGGTTAAAAAATTACTGAGTTATGGCGTTGGCTGGGTTTTGATATCCACCCTGTATATAATTTGTGGATCCCGAGATTATGAGTTCTCAATCCTGGCATTTAGGCCGCCTTAAGATATTTGGCGCCCGTGGGTTTTTAACAATATTGTGCCCCTCTTCATTAGAAAAGTCACGGCAGGGGTAGTGGATGTGGGGTGACCTGTGATGTTTTACAAAAGTTTCAAAACTAGAAAGGTGAATAAAAAAAATCAAAATGTTAAACCAGGACAACAATGTCTTTCATATCCTCGATTTTCGTCATAATCTAGATGACTGGTTTAATTGGTATACAATCTTTGCAATTTTAATCAAAATTACCTTAAATGAAAATTTTCGTTAAAATTTATAAAAATTTGATTAAAATTACAATAATATTGATAAAATTTTGACGTGTTTCGTCAAAATTTAAATTATTTTAGTTAAATTTGTAATGATTTTGGTTAAATTTAATAATTTTTTATTCTAATTTAAATTATTTTGGGCAAATTAGTAGGACTTTGGTAAAAAGATTTAAGCAAGTCAAAATTTAGTAATTCAAATTAGAGTTGAAATTGATACGAATTTTGTCAAATTTGGGCAAATTTCGAGAAAATGTTAGATTTTAATTGCTGTTTGTTATCAAATTCAGGCAATTTACTTTAAAATTAAAATGATTTTGTTCAAATTGGGAATTAACTTTACCTAGTGGTGGCGCTGATATCAATCTGTCAATGAACACTTTAGTCGGTATCTTTCAGTAATATTTACAGGTTAGAAGCAAATGTAAGGAGTATTTTTGTGTGTTTTTACACAAAACAGAAAATATTTAAAATTTAACAATTAAAACACTTATTTGTCTATATAAATACAATCTACCGACTCGAGTTAGTTCACGATCTACCGCTAGACGGCGTCCCTTTTAAAGTTTATTCACAATACGGAGCGCGCATAAACAAACTTTAACGCGTGTTTGGCATGTAAACATCTTGATGAAAGCATTGAGCAGTGAGCGTTCTTAGCCAGATCAAGTTAACAATCGCTCTTCACGTATATTTGTTTACGCGCGTTCCGTGTTGAAAATATATAATGTATAGTTTAAGTTTACATTCTAATAATTAGTAAGACTAGAGTAGAAAGTTGTGGTAAAGGATGTTCAACGAGAGCTGGACATGGGCTCATCACTAAAAAGCGCATGGGATAAGTTTTAGAAAACGTATGTCGTTACTGAAGATTAGTTACGCCATCTTTTGGTTTAATACAAAATTTAATACCGGAAACGTCAAATAAAGTTTTGGTTATGTATCTAGTAGTATATTATTTATCAACGTATCGTAAATGATAAGAAAAAGCAAATCCTTTTTCTTGCTGAATATGTAGATTACTTTTGACAAAAAACTTTTTAAGTTATCAATGTTTTATTTATTAAAATTAACCATGTTTAGGTAAATAAAAATTTAAACTTACTTCTGTTAAAATTTGTAAACCCATTTCCCGTGCCACTTTTTTAAAGTAATTAAAAACGGTGATTGCTATCCTTTAGGATTTTATTTAAAGTTATGTTTTTTAATTAAAACCATAATTACTAATATTATTTAAACAACAATTTAATACTCGCCCACAAATTTTAAGCAATGTCAAAATGTGGACTGTCGGTAATACAGGTCACAACTTAATCTAGCGTCGGTGAGCTCTTTAGAAAAAGTAAAAGTTTTATAAGAGATTTTAGTTTGGACGAGTCGTGGGTCGTGGCTCTATTGGCGATTCAAGCTAAGCAATACGCCCTCTAGCGGAGAAAAATGAACTCTCTCGTTATGGGTACCTTATATAATTTCTA
>JARJDX010014424.1:0-11236 GCA_030264735.1 Gymnusa sp. GC000175
TAAAAGCTTAAATATGAATTTTCAGGACGATCAGTTTAGCCGTCTGGGCTGTAGAGAGGACACAGACAGACACACAGACAGACAGACAGACAGACACCACTTCGAAATCAACTTTTTTTGAATGAGGAAGGTCGAAAACGGATATTTCCGCAAAAATCTCGATTTTGAAAAGTGTCGCGATTACTATACTTTAATTTACTTTGTAAATGAAAGTAATTGATATCTACATATTTAATGACACCTGTTCTCGATAAGCGATACTAGTATCAATAGTCTATAAGTAATTTTCGATAAATCGAAAAAATCGAGATTTTTGTAAAAATATTCTCGTATTGTATTAGAAATGGTATGCTTAATTCGGAGCATGATCTGTGATGTACTTTTTCAATAAATGAGGAAAGTTAAAATTTTGAATCGCTAATAAGAAAACCACTGATCTAGAAAGTTGCTTTCGTCCTTCTGGAATCTAGACATTTAAAGTGTCACTAATTTTTATGTATGTATTGACGGATATAGACAAGAATCTACTAATAGTCTAATTTTTACCTTCTTAATGAGAGTAACAGGGCAGGTGTTACGTCATAGACGGGACCAACGGGTCTTAAGATGACTTGCGAACCACCCGGGAGCAGAGAAAAATTTTAAATCTAGAGTTATAAATTGAGTCGGATTTGAAACCCTGCGTTTTATCGCTTGGTTACTCTGGTCATTAATTTTTATCCCAATGACAAACGGTAGCTCAGTGCACAGGATCGAACCCGGAAATATTCGAATCGAAACTTGCTTTGCAACTGAGCCACTGGTCTTTTAAAGATTAAAATATTTTTCAAAATATTTATGGATTAGTAGTATATTTATGCGAATTTCGTTGCTGAAGGGAACCATTCATCCATGCCCTTTTATTCCCCTATACACAATTTACACTGCTAAATGGTTATTGTACAATGGCGGATTGACTGAATTAGGATCAGGATAAACGGGCGCAGATAAAAATGGCCGACGTTAATCTATGTCAGCTGTCGTTTATGCCTTGTTACTCTCCACCTATATCTGCACAACTTCATTAATAATAAAGCACATTCATAGCGTTATGTAATTCAAACCAACCGGTTTAAATTTATCCTTCTGGATTAATAAATGAAAATCTCTTCATACATAAATCCACACCCAGATCAACAAAATCTGCACGGGCGACTACAAAATTAAACATTTAATTTTAAAGTAATTTTTACTTTGACTTTTAATAAGCTACGAAAAATAAAATGAAAAGAAAAAAATTGTACTAGAGAATTTTACTCTTTACGAAGTAAAAAAAAGTGTAGTAATCGCGAAAATTTTTGCGGAAATTCCGCTTATTCAGAAAAATTGGACTTCAAATTGGTCTTTGTCTATCGGTCTGTCTGTGTGTATCCTCTACAGTCCAGACGGATAATGTTATCGTCCAGGAATTTCATATTTAAGCATTTAACAAAAATTCGGAGCTCCCATTAATTTTTGAAATAAAATGGTGGTTTATTGGTTAGGTTTTTCGTTTTTTTGCAATATTTCAAAAAATATCAAGTTTCTGAGAAAAAACATAAAAGTGTTTAGAATTAAATTTGCAACAAATTTTGTTTGTATCATTTTCTCAAAATTCAACAATTTCTTTGTTCGTTGCTAAGCAATATTTTTTTTAAATTATTTCCACCAACTTGCAAAAACATCATTATATAAACGTCATTATAATCACCTGATAATTAATGAAATATAGCCAACATACATTTCAACAAAATGAAAATGTCCAAAGTAACGGATATGTCCCAAATTCATTCATAAATAGGTCGTGTGGTAACCACATCACCATTTTTTTTTTTAATTATATATTTCTTAAGAGTAAAATAATAATTTTATGTGTGTATTTAGGTTAATTTAGGTAAAAGAATTATTATTTGTTTGTTTAGATGTGTTTTTGAGAACGGTTTGATTTTTCGCCGGATGGAGATATTCAAATAATAAATGTTGTGAAAATATTTGATTTAAAGGAGCCGAATGTAGCTCAATATTCTCATATCCCGTGAAATCGATGAGCAAACAGCGAGCTATTCTTAGGATGAAGTGAAATTGTTGAGAAAATAAATAATAAAGTTTATCTATCCATGTATGTGATATGTAAATATGAATGGATACAATTGAGTATTGCCATTGTGTTCATGTAGAAATGAAGAGATTGTATGTAGTAAGCGTTAGATGCGGTCTCGGGCCGAAAGAGAGATAATCCCAGACACGTTACGCACCGTCGACTCGCATTTACCCCACGACCACCCTGGGAGACTCTCCTGCATTTGGATTTGGGGCATTTGGGCATTAGCAAAAAGCAAGGAGAAAAAAAAGTTTTTATTCAAGATCTATTTAATATTCCTTACTGTAACACTCTTAATTAACGTAAAAAGTTAAAACCATGAATCGATAGTGGACAGGACAAAGGCGAATTCAGCAGTCAATCTTAAGGGTGGGTTTCTTTTAAAAGCACAAAAACTTAATAAAATTTTATTTAATTAAATCTTTTATAAACTGCTTATTAAGTTTACTGAATAATAAGAAATTGTTAATTTTTTTGTTAACTAAATTTCTGTATGCTATGTTTTAGCGACTTTGCCGACGACATCATCCACATACAAAGCATTTATGCACCTGACATAACAAAACCCAGAGATTTTTGAGAGGAGTACTATGCAAAGCTGGAAGACACAATCAAAAGCATCGACAGGAACCAAAAGATATTTGTACTTGGAGACACAAACGCTCGTATCGGCAGTACAAAAATACCAGGGGTAATGAACATTTTCAACGGAGCGACAATAATAACAATAGGTAAATACTGATCGAAATGTGCACATAGAACGAACTCCGTCTAAATAACACCTATTTCCAACACAAGAAACAACACAAATATATTTTCGAAAACACAAGGGAGATAAGTCGATGGTAGACTTTATAATAACCAATAGAAGGGTACACCCAGGTAAGATTCTGGACATTAGGGCAATAACATCAGCCAATATAGGAACAGATCATAATTTAGTACTGTGTATATATCAATTCAAAACAACAACAAAGAAGAAGCAGAATCAAAAACACGACCTACAAAAATTCAACATTGAATCATTAAAGACAGAGTGCAGCAAACTACTATACCAAAAACGACTGAAACAAAACAAAATAATATCCTAAAATAAGGCAGCATAGATGAAGCTTGGCTGAAGTTAAAGCAGAAGCTTGAAAACAGCACGCAGTAAGGCATAAGAAAATACAGCAATAACAACAACACCACCTACAAGCCATGGCTCAACAGCAACATAAAACAACTGGTCAATGACAAACGAATAGCATTTGAACGATACCAATAAAATAAAACAACTGAAGAATTTGAAAGGAACAAAGAAGTGAGGAACCAAGTAAATACTAATAAAATTAAAGAAATAATACTGGGAAATATTTTCGACTGAAATGGAACATGACATGCACGGTGCCCAAGGAAATATCTGAAAAGTATTACGAAAATGCAAAAGAACGACCAACGAAGAAGTGCAGTCAACAAGCATACAAGAATACACTAGAGAAATGGGCCTCATATTTTTAACAATTGTACACACTTGATACTACACTTCAAGACGAAGAGGCAATAGCAGGCGAAACCGCAGAGGTAGTAACCAATACTATATCAAATATAAGATCAGATAATGTCAGAGAAAAGCTCAAAAAACTGAAATTCAACAAAACGCCAGGGCCAGATAATTACCGAACGAACTGCTAAAGACAGGAGACGAAACCCTAGCGAACGAAATAACAACACTATTCCAGATGATCGAGGAAGAAGAACACACCAACAGAATAGAAAAACACCATCACCATTCTACTACATAAAAAGGGAAGCAGAAGAGAACCAAGCAATTATCGGGACATCAATTCAACAGCTAAACTTTTTACAAAAATAATTTCTCATCCAAGAGAAATATGCGAAGAACAGCAAAGGTTCCGCAACAACAAATCTACGGTCGAAGCCATATTTATAATAAAACAACTTCTCGAAAAGGCAATAGAATACGCAAAACCGTTTTATCTATAAGCTTTATCGACCTCGCCAAGATGTTGATAGAATCCGAATGAAGGACATAGCAGATATGCTGAGAGAATATCAAGTGGAAAAAAAAAACTATAAACATAATAAAAGAAGTGAATACTAGCAACTTCACGCAAATACGAACAAAGAAGGGGACAAAACCCATTACAGTAGGAGAAGGAATACGGCAAGGTGACAGCTTAAGTCCCATACTATCCAACGGCATAATGGACACGATCATCAACAGTACGAAAATATCAGGAGTTGATTACCAAATGGGCAATAAGAAGAGCCAAGTCATATGCCATGCGGATGACGAAATATTTACCGTAGAAAACGAAGACGACCTTTAAGGTTTATAGGAGTTCGAGCAAACAGCAAGCAGATACAACATGAAGATTTTACGCGAGAAAACAAAGTGCATAGTGATCAGTT
Organism: Gymnusa sp. GC000175; assembly: GCA_030264735.1. NCBI lineage: Eukaryota > Metazoa > Arthropoda > Insecta > Coleoptera > Staphylinidae > Gymnusa > Gymnusa sp. GC000175. The sequence continues at coordinate 4,535 of JARJDX010014424.1, forward strand.
CTTTCCCAAGTAGATGCAATTTGGAAGCGGTTGCTAAGGTGATTCGGCAAGTGATGTCATTCCCGTATTTTGGGGTCGAAATTACGTATGCGGTTGAGACGAAACCTCAAAGACAAAACAAATGTAGAGATCCACTAAGTTGCACACGTTATGAGCAATAAAAGGAGTGACTTTAAGAGACCGAATAAGAAATGGTTATTCGAGCAGAAATGGGAGTACAAGATATAGTCAAGTGGTCAAGAAACAGTCGTAGACATTGGAACGCGCACGTGGAGCGACTGAGCCATGACAGAATTGCAAAATGGTCAGCGTCATAAAGACCAAACACAATAAGGCCACTGGAAAGACCACCGAACAGATGGGTCAACTCGTAGGTACCAACGTCAGTAGAACAGTATCATTGCTTACTAAACAGGATTTGTGCTACTTAGAAGTTTACTTTTCTGCATTTTACTTTCTCGTCTCTTCCCCTCCATCAGCCTTACAAAGTGGTTCTCCTATTCTTTTGCTGATATCCTTTTGCTTGATGTAACTTTTTTATTCTTTGCTCTCTTAATATATTTCCAGATGTCCGCTTCATTTCTAATATTTTTGATATTCCAGTTCTTTATTTGGCTGCTATTTTTCTGCTAAATAACACGTAGTTCTTCTTAATTGTTATAATTTAAATGACTTCCGTAGACTTTATCTCTTAAGTCCCCGAGAGTGTGTGTGTGTGTGTGTGTGTGTTCGTGTGTGTGTGTGTGTGTGTGTGTGTGTGTGTGTGTGTGTGTGTGTGTGTGAGTGTGCGTGCGTGTGCGTGTGTGTGTCACGTGGATAAATAATTATAGATGAAATTCCATTAAGTCTGATTGATTATCCATACAAACGCAATATCAAATTTTTGGCTGTTGGCATCCCCATTCCGCAGGAGGTTGGAGTCAGCAGAGGAATGCCTTAGTCAGCCTTAGTAGTGTATGGTGTGGTGTACTACTACCGTTGATTGAACTATTATATGGGAAGATAGCTAACCCTATGTTACATCGCGTATGCGATTTCGGAACGTTCCCTGCACACCGCTCGCCCCTCTCCAAATATTATACACTCGTCTCGTGCCGCCACCTATTCGCTGTTTCGTATATTATTTATATTTTAGCGAAGTCGCACGTCACATACTTGCCACCTTGCAATGCTTGCTCAGGCACAAAAGTTTACACTTATTAAGTAATTGGGAGCTATATTACGGACATTTAAAAGAATCGGGAAAAAATTAACATATTTTTATTTACCTATATTCTTCTGTTTTTATTTAGGTATATAATTAAAAATATATTTAAAATATGTACAAACACAATTTAATATAATACAATTATATAAGTATACCTAAACAAATATGTAATGGATAATAAAATAAAATAAAAGTTTTTTATTGATTTTGATAATAATAAGTCAACTTTCAAAAGTAAAAAGTTACATGTATTTTCTTTAAATCAACGCATTACACCTTAAAATTAAATGGTAAAACAAATATCAATCGTTTTATTGCTTTATTCAAACAATAAAAATATGATAATTAACAACNATTAACTTATGATCTACACAAATACTATTTTTCAGCCATTCAGAATTATTATTTACATTTTCAATTATACCAGTACGAACTTTCTTTATTACTTGCTTTTCACATATATACATATCAAAAAAGTGATTAAAACATTTTAACAAATAACTAATAAAGTGACAAAAATTATCAGAGGGTCGTAATAAAAATTTAATAGTACCAGAAGAAGAATAATCTTTATTTAATAAAAAAATCTCTTTTTCGTCTTGAAGTGTATCTTCACCTTTTACAAAATTTGATTTGCAGATACTACATTTAACTTTTTTGAATAAAAAATGCAATAAATATCCAGCTATATATGTTGTAGTGCAATCTTCAAGAGTTGCACTTGTTCCTGCAGCATAATTTAAATTAAATTCAATATTATCTGAAGAAATATCCGGCATATTATCAATTTCTTCTTCATTGGATACATTTGGATTTGATTCACTTTCAGTTGTTGGTAAATTTTCCACATCCTCTATGTTTTCCGTTAAATTTAATAAATTGTCACTGTCTATTTCACAATTTGCAGCTTCTATGGACATTTGTAAACGAATATGTATATTATGCTGTAAAGCAACTCTAAAGTTTTTAACAGAAGGTTGTGCATTATAACCCCCTCTATTGCGAATAACAGAAAAAAAATTCTCTAATGGATCTTGATTAATTCGGGATGTTAATAAATATTTTGTACCTTCTTGTTGTAACTGCTCCCACAACATTAATATAGATCTAATTGTCCATTCAAAGCCCTCTATACAATATATATTTCGTCGTTGTTTCTCATTCTCAAAAATTTGAATTTTTTGAAAATATTCCAACGCTTCTGTTAGAGTATTCTTTGGTAAAAATTTATATACTGAAAGTGCAGATTTATATGGATTGGAATCATTTACTATGCGACTATTCAAACAATCAAAAATATTGTTAATTTGTTTAATAAATAAGGCTGTGTCTATTGCAGTTTGACTTTTTAATTCTTTCGTAGCAACAACTGAAAAAATAGCAGCCGAAACAGAATTGCTAAATATTTGTGCGGCATATTTAACACGCATTTTTTGAAATGTCGTAGGGTTAATGTGTGCATCTGTAATTTTCAACATTGCTCTGCTTATTTTACTATTTTTGTCAATTTCATATGTTTTTGTGAAATCATACCAAGATACTAATTTTTTATTAACTAAAATTTGAATTTTTTGATTCATAAAATTATTTCTTAAACTTTTAATTAAATGGGGAGTATCAAAACATGTATAAATTAAATTATTATTTAAGGAAATTATTGGATTATCTTTAGTGCACCCTAATATTGATAACGCATTTCTATTATTGGCTCCTTGGTCGCAGGTAAATATTCTCGGTTTAATACCTAAATTAATTAACTTATTTATTACGTGAACTATTAATTTACTAAGTGTGTCCCCCTTTACTGGCCCCGAGGAAATATAATAACAAAATGGTAATTTCCAACTATACAGCAACCCTCTTAAATAAAATACTAATGCCTGATTTCCAAGTTTTTTACATCGACCAAATATTCCAAAATCCTCAAAACCTTCAATTATATCATGGAAATTGTTATAATCCAAACCTCTTTTTAATGTCATTTCATCACACATTAACACACATTGTCTTTCATTTTCATTCATACCTTTAATTTTTAATGATAGTTTATTAATTAATATTGTATTTACACCAGTTTCTAAATTAAAAATACGTAACCACGACTGAATCGTCTTTACAGATGGCAAAACAAATCTAAAATTTTTATACATAAACTTATAAGCGGAAGGTGATTTATAGTACAATGACAATGATAATTGTTTTTCCTCCTTACTCCACATTGTTCTGTTTGTATGAAAACATTGCATGTACACTAAAGTTTTTGTGGTTGGTGATCTATTTAAAAGTAAGTTATTGATAATATTCTTTGTTGAAAATGATATTTTTTTTTGTCTGAGCCTATAGTTTGAAGAAGAAGTTTTGTTTATTATTTTTTTTAAATTTGTAATTTTTGTCAATAATTTTTGTTTTCTTGGACTAGGAATACTTTCTGTAGGAGTCGGCATGTCTATAATTCTTGAACTTACTCGTGACGATGAAGAACTACTAGCACCACTAGATACATGTTTTGAAACATCAAACTTAATTAAATTTAAAATCTCTGAATCATCGGACGAATATTCACTATTTACAATTTCTTCTTTTTGTAACTTACTCGCGGGAACTTTTCTTTTTCCTAAATATGTTTTTCGCTTTTCTGGTGTGGCAAAAATAATTTTTTCAGGAAGGTGCATTTGCTTTAAACTAATATTAGTTTCTTCTTTAGAAGTGGAAGGATCATCACCATCTAAAATATTAATAAAAAATATAATAGTTCAATCAACGCTTTTAGTCTACTGACATTTGATTTGCTACGACATTTGGTATACCGAAATTTGGTCTACCGAAATATTTGTTTTATTGTATGCCACACAATTTATAAAAATAAATGTTTTTGTTAAAAAAAAATGCAGTAAACCTTCCGTTTTCCTTCAAAAAATTCTACAAAAACCTGATAAAATCAAAATTTGGTAGTACATGTGATACATATTAAATTTTGTGGTTATAATTGTTTTTGAAAAGTGTTTTCCCAAAAAAAGGTGGTACCCTAATATATGCGCCCACACTTAGAATTTTAAATTTTTGTCAAATATTTTATGAAGTTATTTGGATCATTGTTAACATTTCATCTTATGGCCATTATAACTGAATTTATATCACCATAAAAGCTTATTACTAATACCTCAAAAAATAATTTTATATTAATTGGTTCATTGCTTGGCTTGAAATTAAAAAAATATTTCGGTGGAGGTCGACCAAATGTCACTATAGACCAAATATGTATATACCCAATTTGGCGGTAGTTCAAATTTCGCGATTGACTAAATGTTGTGGTGGCCCAAATGTTGGTAGACCACATGTTTGTGGATAGAATATCGTAAACAAAAAGTCCGTAGACGAAATTTCGTGGAACCCTTTGTATATTAAAATTTTAATATTCAATTTCATTTAAATTTATAGGTTTTATCGACTTTAATATAATGACTTATCGACTTTAAAATAATAATTGTTTTTTCCATCAATTCCTGAAAAAAAAATTCGTATATTTAAATTTTAAAAAGGAAAAAATCATAGAGCTAGTGTTTCCAAAATTTCTGTACCTTTGCTCACCCTTTTTTCATAAAAAAAATTGCGCCCCACTAGCAATTAAAGATTTATGCTGAATGGAATTTGTAAGTTTGAAAATTAAAATATCAATTGGAAAGAAATTAAAAGTAGAAAATTTAATAACTTTTTCTCAAACACTATTAAAAATTGAATTTTTAACACGGCATACTGCAAAGAAAAATGTAATATTATAAAGAAGCAAGTTAGAAATTAATCACTTTTAACTCTTTACTGGAAACTCGGGTTGAATTCCACATTTATTATTGGTAAATTTAAAAAAAAATCGTTCATGCTTTGTGGCCACAATATACCATTAATTACCGCTGGTTAGAACATTAAATAATGAATCGGCGATAAATTTAACAATCTCTTATCGTAAGAAAATTTTGGACTTTTTTGGTAGCCTTCGCCTTTGCGCTTTAAGAATATGTAAAAAATAATGAAGAAAAGAAAAATAACTCGCTTTTAGAACAAACGATGATTTTTATTAAAAATAATATCCTATTTTTAACACTTATATCATAAATATCTATTATATTTAACGAGTTAAAATTTGAGAGTTTATTGATCCTTTCAATGTTTTCATATAGCATGCAAGATCTGAAAGAACGTATGGACATAATAACAGCCAGCAGCCTGTAGTATGGTCTAGATTCTGAAAGAGACAAAACGAAATTTATGATTATAAATAAGAACAGAATTCCCAACCGTCTCTGTCAATTAACAATAAATCTTGGAATAATCCAAAGAAACAACAAGTAGATTTACATCAGCACTAGTATTAATGACCAATGGCACCGTCACAGGAAATCAAGTGCAGGATCGAAAAGTGCAGAAGCGTATTCAATAAAATGGCCTCAGTTTTTTAAAGCTGAGGCGACACTATAGACATCAAAATGAGAGTAACACGTTTCTATGTGTTCTCTGTATTACTTTACGGAATGGAATCGTGGATGTTGACTGAAGCCATTACGAAGATACTCGAAGCCTTCAAGATGTGTGTATTTAGAAGAATATTAAGGGTGTCGTGGAAAGATCATGTAACCAACGTGGAAGTCTTTAGGAGAATATTAAATGATAAAGAATAACTTAACACCAAGCCAAACAACTGCAATACTTGGGTCACATCATGCGAAACGCTTGATGCATTGCATGTCTTCTATTTGGGGGTGATTTCTTATGTGTATAAAACTTTCAACATAAGCAAAAATTAAAAAATTTAAAAAATGTGCTGAACATTTAAAAAACGTCTTGGAATTTTAGATTAGGTTAGGAAGGTTAATTTTTTTAAGCCCGCTGCCCCTTCATCACAAATTTTTACGAGCTCCCATTGCAGTGCATCACACAAGGAAAAGTAGAACGAAAGAGAAGCGCCGAAAAAAAAAGAATTTTATGGCTGAAAAAATTAAGATCTACATTTCAACAAAATGGCATCGCAGAGACACACTGCTAACATAATACTTATTGAAATATAATTAAGATTTTGTTAAAAGTAACGTTAAAAGTAACGTATATGAAAGTTGTGTGGTAACCGCACCACAAATTTTTTCTAAGCTTTCGTACTGCAAAATTTAAGATGTATTTAATTGTGTTTATGTCTTTCCAAAACTTTGTACCAATAATGGAATAATTATAAGAGATTTATACCTGAAGCCTATAGTGAAATTTACAATACCAATTTTTTTTTAACTTAAGAGATTTTAGGGGCAAAATAAATAATATGCTTAATTTGTTATTTACCTATTTCAAAAGAAAGGGATTTCAATAGCAGGTAAATTTTTAAGTGAAAATTACTTTAATAAAATAAATTTTAAATTTTTCTTAAAATATTTTATGGAATTATTGTCGACTGTGGTTATTATGACTGAATTCGCAAAAATTATTTTTCTAGAAATAGCTAAATAATCCAT
>JARJDX010014428.1:0-16535 GCA_030264735.1 Gymnusa sp. GC000175
AGTTGTTAACACGCGTAGCTGACGAAGGTATGAAAGCAAGCTACGAAAAAATGTTGCATATAATCCCAGAAATAGTTACATTAAACTTGATTAAAGGTTCACTACTACTGAAAGTAGATAAATTAAAAATGTGGAACGAGTATATCGAGGAATTATTTGATGATGAACGATCTAACAGCGATATACGATATACAGCGATAACGCTGTAGCAGGATTAAAAATAACAATGGCAAAAATGGAACAAGCTATCAATTTAGTGAAGACCAAGAAAGCGATAGAACCCGATGATATTCCCGCAGGTGTACTTACACTCTTTAAACGTCGAGGTAAACATTTAATGCTTAACCTTTTCATTACCATTTACAACTCCGGATGCATACCATCTGACTGGCAAAAGTCCACCTTCATAATGCTACCAAAAAAGGTAAAAGCAAGGAAATGCAGTAAATACCGAACAATAAACCTGATGAGTCATGTGCTCTAGATATTTCTCAGAATAATACACTCCAGAATCTACAACAAAATTAAGGAACAAGTCAGTAATAACCAATTTGGGTTCCTTAACAACCTGGGAACCTGTTCAGAATCTAGGTGCTAGTATCAGAGATGCAGAGATATTAGCCACTCCGTGCATATGTGTTTTATAGAAAACGCCTTCGATAAAGTAAGACAAGACAAGATGGCGAGAACACTAAAAAAGGTGGGCATTTATGACAAAGACCTTCGCATTATTATGGCTCTCCATTATTATCAAGAAGCAAACATCATAATTGGGTAAAACACCACATAAACTATAGAAATACGTCGCGGAGTAAGGCAGGGGTGTATTTTATCACATCTTCTCTTCAACCCATATTCCGAATATATTTTCCAAGAAGCATTTGAGGAGATTGACATAAGGGTTAATCAACTTCAATAACCTCAGACATATGTATGACACCGTTCTGATAGCTAGCAGCCGGGAAGAACTATAACACCTATAGTTAACAGTGTTACCAGATAATGTGACGAATATGGTTTAAAACACAAAAAAAACCAAGTACATGATTGTCAGCAAAGAACCAGAGTACGGCGCAACGCAACAATCACAGCATATGGGGTACAACTTGATAAGACAGAAAATTTTACTTAACTTGGAGCAAATGTTAAGAGCAACTCAGAAATACTTAAAGAGATCAAAATACGTATCGAGAAAGCAAGAATTGCATATTTCAAACTAAAGAAAGTTTTATGCGTAAAAAGTATTATGTAATATACGTAAGTAATATATGTAAGTCTGTAACTAAAGATCCGACTAATAAGATATTACGTTTTCTCAATATTGCTATCCGGAGTAGAAAACTGGACGCTGACGCCTCAGAAAACTTGAGGCATACGAGATGTGGGTATATCGAAGGTTGTTGCGTATAAGCTGGGAAGATAAAGTAAGAAATAAAGACGTTCTTTATCGCGTGAATAAGAAAAATGAAAATATTAAAACAGTAAAGACTCGAAAACTCAAATACTGTGCGCACGTAATGCGGTACCCAGATCGATACAACTTGCTTCATTTAATAATTCAAGGAAAAATAGTAGGAAGAAGGGCCCCAGGTCGTAGAAAAACATCTCCGTCTTCTTCTTCTTTTTTTAAACTTATCAACCAACAAGATCAGTTGATCTGTTTGGTTGCCGGTTAATTTTTCTGGGAGGTGGATTGCCAGCTGTATATCTATCTGCTCGGTAGTCTTCCTAGAGGTCTCTCGCCTAGTATTGGTTTGCCTTCTAGAGCAATGCATGCAAGACTATCCGTCTCCATTCTTTTGACATGTTCTGACCAATACGCATTCTCTGTCGGCCTCATCTCAACAAATCTTACGCATTACATGTCTCTCGTAAGGTTTCGTTCCGTATTCTGTCTCTGAGAGAGTTGCCTGTTATGGATCTCAAAGTTTTTATTTCTGAGATTCTCGGCATACTTTTCGACCTATTCGCTTCGGCTCGGGTTTCAATTCCATATGTCATAACAGGTCTTACACAGGATTTATATATTCTGATCTTACTCTTCAATCGCATGTACTTATTTTTCCAGACAATGTCCCTCAGACATTCGGATATTACTGTAGATGTGTTAATGTGAGTCCTTAAATCGTTAACTGGGTCATTATAGCTTGATATGCTGACGTCTAGGTACTTAAATTGATTAACCTGTTCTATGGGTTTATTTTCAGCTACTAATTTGCACCTCACTGGTTCTGTAGAGAATGTCATCGTTTTCTTTTTATCAACCGAGATGTTCCTGTTGAATTTTTTAAGCTGTGTTGTAGAATTTAAATAGTAATAATTTAAATTGTTTAACAAGTAAGGAAAAGTAATGTTTTGCTAGAGAGGACTCATTCACGGGCTAGCAAAACCAATTCTTACAAAATGTTTTGCAAGTGGCGAAAAGGCTAAAACGTAAAAGCTGCCTCAAAAAATACCATATTGGCCGATTTCCTTAAACAGGTAAAAGTAAAATGTAATATTTTTTTTAAAAATTAATGCCACGTTATCTTTATTACAGAATAAGCTAATAAAATTGTAATATAAATATATGTATATGTCAAAATGAGTTATTAAAAGTCATTTATGAAATATTGATTTGTTATTTGGTTGCTAATTGAGAAAAGTGTTCCTAAGTGGAAAAGTAAAACATTTTCTTATTTATTTCACAGCAGTAAAACGACACTTTTTCATTAGAAATACAAATAAATTGATATGTTATTTGGTTGCTAATTAAGAAAAATGTTGCTAATTAGGAAAAGTGTTGCTAAGTGGGAAAAGTGTTGCTAAGTGGAAAAGTAAAACAATTCCTTATTTGTTTTATAGCAGTAAAACGACACTTTTTTATTAGAAATACAAAAAAAGTTGTTTTTGCAGATCATCCTCTGATTCAGCTATTATTGTAGCATCATCTAAGTTGCATACCATGCTAACTTTCCCATTGTTAATTAGGTAGACCAAGTTGGTGACTTCTTGAATGATCTTGTTCATTACGTTACATTACATTACAGTAGGACTGTCTTCCTGTCTTATTCCGTCTGATGTTGGGATATCTGCAGTTGTTTGTTAGCCTACTCCTATTTTTGTGGTGTTATCGGAACTTAAGTTGTGTATTACCTTAATAATTTCTTTCGGTGCTTGCTGTTTGGATAGTATATTGAAATCTATTGCTTTTCCCCCTAATATGTCTAATAATAAATATGGCGTCGCTATTCGAAAAACATCCTGGTTACGAAATTTACGGGATTGGTTTTATAAATCTACAACGTCCCTATTTCGAGCTGTATACAAAAAAATAATAATAGCCAATGTGATAGCCAACGTTCGGTAACTGACATGGCACTAGGACAAGAAGAAGAAGAAGAAGAAGATGACAACTGAATATGATACTGCAGACCAGTATTGGGACACATTGGGACAAAAAATATTGGTCCGCAGCATTAGATAGTTTGAGAAACGCTGTTCTAGTGACAATTGACCTACAACACTTCTTTCACCCTTTTTTTGTTCCAAGATTAGTGCTTTTCATTCATGCAGTAGGTTATTACGTGTCCGTATATATTCCTAATATATAACCTTTGACTGTTTGGCTGCTGGGTTCTTATTTAGTAGTTAGTGCAGATCTATTAACTGAGTTTAACACTTTGATGATCTTTCTGTGTATAGCTACTAGTACGTCAGTAAAGATAATTTTTTTAATCCTATAAGAGTTTCTGGAATAAATCGATAATTGTTGTTATTTGAAACACTTATTTATATCCTTTGTGATTTGACTTCAGCGTATCTTATATCAATCTCTAGATATTTTAATATTCAAGCCTTTTTTAACGTGTGTCTTTTGATTTTTACTTGTGGATCCTCTCTGGTGTATTAATTACTACTAGGCCTAGGGATCTAATCACTGAGCCCAATTTGGTTTATATATAACTGTTTTAAGGTAAGTTAATAGTTTCTCTAAAAAAATTTTGATGTCGTATTGTTCGTGATTACGATTTTGCCAGTAAGTGATCCGTGAAAACCAATATTGTTATCCTTCCCAAAATAAGTGGAAATAAATACGAGAGCAAAGTAAAAAAGGCGAGTTTACACATATTTTGTTTAATGCTGCACTAGGAAAAGGAATTGGAGAAAGGAAAAACCGGAAAGAAAAGAAAATTAAAAACATAATGCAAGTCTGCCTGTATCTGTCTGTGTACTCTCTACAGTAAAGTGTTCGCCGTGGATATTCATATGTGAAATACCTTTCTTTTAAGACATTTAGGTTTGTAGTTTTTTTTTGCCTGACTATTCGACTATCGGAGCATGTTGAGATTTTCAGTTTTTAAGAAGACTTTCCATTTTTGGTTAGTTAGGTTAGGTTAGGACTTTGACAGTCTAATGCTATTTAACTTGGTCAAACACCTTCTACTAGAATTGCTATGCAGGCGCTTGATTTAAATTAAACTAAATTTTCGGCGATTTGTCTACTAATCAAATTGCTTATTTCCTAAAATAGGCAATTTGATTGGTAGGCAAAACTCGGGAAATTTAATAAGCTCCTTCGAAATTTAAAATACAGTTTAGTTTTAATATTATTGTCGATTTTATCCTTAACTGTGTATCGACATATCGTATTAGCTCTGCCTTGTTAATTGTGGTATGTATCTGGGTGTGTATCAAAGCTTGTAATTTTAAAAGGTCCTTTTAGGGTTTATAAAGTTTCAAATACCGCCATGACATATAGTATCCCAGTACACAAGTTTCGAATCCAGCATCATTTGAACTGAAACTTAGTGCTTTACCACTAAACCACTTCATCGTTGAGAAACTCACAAACATCTTAACTATAAAAACTCTGCTTTTAAGTTGGTTTCAAATTGTTGACATGCCCAAGAGTATCTGGCTTACAAAACCACTTATGTAACTAACAATAAACATCAATAAACAGTGCTTTTAAAGAAAAAGTAGAAAATAATCTTAATTATTACTAAATATTACTGAAATACTTTTGGCTATTTTGAACATTTCAATTTTGTCGATATTTTGTCGATATCTCAAAAAATACGGGTTTTAGAAAAAAAAATTTTTAACATAAATTAAAAATCGTCTAAATATCTATAAAAAAGTCAAATTGCTCTAAGCAATCCGAGCAATTCGGTTCACCTCGATTTCCGTTTTTTCAAAAAATCAATAACGTTTTCTCCCATTTTGACCCCCACAGAAACCTTTGAAAAAAAATTTCCTTGAGCAAATTAAAGTACGCAATAAGTGCTATCCAACGCTTTAAAAAAAAAAATTACGACGCCGCGTTTGGCGTCGCGACGCGTTTTTAGTTAAAAAACAAACGGGATATCTCCGAAATGGTACCTCAGATTAAAAAAAATTAAGTACTTTTTTGTAGGCCGTCTAATGATCTACAAAAATGTTTTATGATTTAAAAACGTCAGATCCCTGCATGTCAATATGCGTGGCCATATTTTTAGAAATTTTGAAAAAAAATTCCTAAACCGGCGATGCAGATTTTTTTCTGATTCCGCAGCTCGATAGTCCCATAGAAGTTTTCAGTATATAGTATGGGAAAATAGGATGAGACAAACGGTACGGCGTCGAGACGCGTTTGAAATTTGTCGTCGCGACGCTATAGCTCAAAAACGGAGCCACTTAGAAAAACGCGCAAAACGGCATTCGATCGGGCTCAACGAGAAACTCTTACCACAAAATTTTCATTTCTTAATCTTAATATTTAAGGGTTGAAAAAATTATATTTTTGGGGGTCGTTTTCAAGGGTCCACGCCAAATGATATAACTTTCGTAATTTTTATCTCACGGTGTTCGGATTTTGGCGTTCAATGAAAAATGAAAGCGCAAAAAACTCTGTTAGCCCCGAATTTTGAATTTTGTCCCCTCTTTGTCGCTATGAATTTTTAAAGATAAAATTTAATTTTGCCATTTTCGAACAACGCAAAACAAGAGTTTCACGCCATCTTCGTGCATATTTTCAACTAATTCTGCTATAATTTATTAGATACGAGTCAGTTTTATCGAAAAATGTCCCCACACTACAAAGACGCCTTTATTATCAACCAAAAAAAAATTATTTTTAACCCCATAAAACAAAATTTTTCCCTTCATTTTCTTGCCACGTTTTTCCTAAATTTTTTTGGAAAGTGGGGTAAAAATGTCTCCTTCATCGCAATGTTCACCTAGGGGTGCCAAATTTTTTGAAACTTAAAAATACATGAAATATAGTTATTTGCACTCCAAGTGGCGAAAAGTAAAATTTTTTGTTCGGAAAGAGGGGACGCGATTTTCGCCTAGAGGTGTTAAATTTCCTTTAGGGCTAGAAACTATTTTGGGCTGGAAAGTATTTTGGGGCGGCAGAGAGTTTGAGCTAGAAGAAGGTTCTGGTCCACTTGACTAGAAAGTGGTTTTTGGGGGCGTTAAATTTGAGCTATAAGGATGTTTCTGTCAGCAAGTAGGTAAGGCAATAAGTTAGTTTGGGCTTAGATGTGGTTTAGGCTAGAAAGTAATTTTGGGGGGCAGAAAGTTTGGGCTATAAGGAGATTACTGTTAGCAAGTGGGTAAGGCAATTAAGTAGTTGGGGCTTAGAGGTGGTTTGGGCTGGAAAATGGTTTGGGGCGGCGGAAATTTTGAGCTAAGGTTCTGGTCAGCAAGTAGGTAAAGCAATAAAATGATTAGAGGTGGTTTGAGCTAGAAAGTAGTTTTGTGGGGCAGAAAGTTTTGGGCTATAAGGAGTTTTCTGTCAGCAAGTAGGTAAGGCAATAAAGTAGTTTGGACTTCGAGGTGGTTTGGCCTAGAAAGTAGTTCGGGGCGACAGGTTGTTTGGGCCAAAAAGTAGTTTGGGGCTAGAAGGTGATTTTATTCCTCATTAACTATTCGGTAATATGTTAGTTTAATAAAAAAGTGCACTAGTTATCATAAAACTAAACTCCAAAATAAAAGCATATGATCTACAAAAAACTAAAAAATACTGCATATTTGCATCAGTATTTTTTTTTTACTTTGCCTAGTTTTCTGTTTATTTTACCCAGTTGACGGAAAATTCATCGCAAAGAAAACTTATCTCAGGGAAAATCCATCACAGAAATGCAGTAAATTTTTTCGCAGGAAAAATTCATCATGCAAAAAAAAATCTACGTGAGGATAATTTATTGTCGAAAAACTTTAATGGTGCTTACTTTTCTATATTTTTTTTATTTCATTTGGATGAATCTTAATATTTTGATTTCAAAAATGTATCAAAAGTAGGCAATTTTTAAACATATTTTTCAAGTTAAATAACATGTGATGCTAATTGTTAAGTAGTGTTAAGTAATTTTCTTTTTTGCATGTTATTGCTTTTTCTGGGGGACCCTTTTTCGTCTGCTAAAAATTGTAATGTATAATTTCATTATTTTTTAAACAATAAAAATTTTCCATTGCATACTTGTTAAAAAGTGCATACTTTTATAATATTTTTTAATTCAGAATAATGGGTTGAATAAATTATCCCCCCGTAGAATTTGTTTACTAGTACTGCGATGAATTTTTCTTGGGATTAAATTTTCGTGCGATAAAATTTCCTGCGATGTATATTTTCGCGATGGATTTTTCCCTGCGATGAATCTTCCTGCTATGAATTGTCTGGACCCGATTTAATATCCATATGAGATCAAATCAAAATATGGGTATATTGAACATTAAATTCAAAATTTTTAAAATATGCACTTATATGTTACAAATTAAATTATTACATGTTTCATAAAATACACAAAAACAAAATTCAAGGTAAGGAAAGTTAAAACACGTAACACGTGTTAGATTCAAATATGTAAAACAAATATTTTTAAAATATTATATTATAAAATATAATTATTTATTTTATGCACAATCTTATTTTATGAATCAACATGGTCTAAATTTATTAACAAACAAACGTAATGTTGCACATTTCCAGAACAAAATTATATTAGTCATGCAGAAGGTGGTTTTTCACAAACCATTCATGCCTTTATCTTATCATGATTTTGAAAATGATTTTGAATGATTAATTACATGCAAAAATTGTATATAAACTTGCTTCATTTAAATAATCTTCACTTCACTTCTTGTTTTAACAAAGATTAAATAGTGCTAAAGTTATTAGTGAGAAGCCACATCAAACAAAACTATGTATACCAAAACACTCATCGCTATATGCCTTGTACAGGTAAATAAATATTCACTATGTACTTAAAGTTTATAATTATTCTTAGTTTGTTTTAATAATTATTAATTGTATTTAAATTTTCAGGGTGTTTTTGCCGTTTTTCCATCGTCCTTTATGATGGGTCCTTCATTTGCTAACATAAAAACAATAGGTATGGCCAACAAACAAATGGGTATGTCCCAAGCTATGATGAAAAAAAGTATAACAGCAGCAAAGGACGAAATGAAATTGAAAGTCGATGCTTTAAAATTGGTAGCAGACGGTGTTCCAGCAGGAACGGATTGCCCTGCAACTAACGATGTTACTGCAATTGAAAATGAACTTTCGACTGCATTCGATGAATGCAACATGAAGACGCAAATGCAGTCTCTTCGCTTCCAAGCCTTTGCATTAAAACAACAATTTGCATCCATGAAAATGGCCAAAAAATCTTGTAAAATGGAACTTGATCCAGCTACTTGCATGGCTGATGTCAGCGCTGGTGCCGATGAGGAAATAAATAAAGTTTCTGGGGATTTAAATACTGGTATTGGGGATCTTTCTACACAGTCCAATGACTGCATCGCCAATGTTAAAGAAGATATGCAATTGAAAATTGATGCTGCTAATGAAGCTTTATTATTGTGTTAATTAATATAAAATTTTATGCATTAATTGTGCCACATTAAAAAAATTATTTAAAGATTACTTTGTAGTTATTTATAAATGTTGTTTACAAAAAAATAAAATTTAAAATTATTATAGTTCTGTTTTACTTTTTTTAAGAAGTAAAGTTATCATGAAATTTTCATAATTTTTGTAAAATGTCTTTCCATCTTCAGATTAGAAATAGTGGTCATTTACCCAATACACACTGCACCAATTGGAATGAATATTAAAATTTATTTTCTTTTTAAGATAAATTTTTTGTCAGTTTTTCAACCTATTGGTTGAATATGATTTTAATATGATTTTTTACTTGTGCACACATACATCTCTTAAATAATATGACATTACCAGTAACGAACCTAACTTTTTAAATGTCTCTATAATAGCGCATTTTAATCTCTTGTCGAATGGAGATGCCAACAGCCAACAGCATCCATCTTTAAAAAGGTTTAACAGGACGTCATAAAAAATATGATGACATTGTGTTTGTATGAATAATCTGACTTTTATATATGTTTAGAACTCAAATTTTATCAAAAATTTAAAATATATAAGTATCTTACACCCTCGTTAAAAAATTCAATACGCAGTTTTGACAGAAGACTTGCTTGTCAACAGCCGCCATATTTGTCACGTGGTATACTTGGAATGATATATTTGTCATTTGATGTCTATTTTGGCCAGAATATCTTTAGTATAACTCTTAAACATCTGTTAATATATACCTGCAATGGATTGATGATTGATTAGTATTATTAATAATATTTATTTGGTCAAGAGAAAAAATACATACATTTTATAGCATCGTCATAATTAATGAAAATAAAATATTCCTTGTGGGTTATTCTAAGTAGATACAAACTCTTGAAATTTATACTGGCAGCTTTTTGGAAGTATTCTTTTTATGTGTGCTTTAATGGTAGATTTATGACAATATCAAAAAATCAATTAAATGAGCAACTGCTTATTGTAAACATGCGAATAAAAAAAGTAAAAATATATTCATATCTGGGGACTACAATAACATCGACAGTAGGACTTTTCCAAGCTGCAGCTTCCTTCATGACCGCCAACATTCGGAACGGAATAAGCACTTAAAGAAGAAGATGACCTAATATCTTCGATCTAGAGAGTTTCTACGTTTTACATCCGTATAACAGTACAGATGTTACATTGGTATTGAGGAGCAGTAGTTTAAGGTTTGTGGAGTATAATGGTAATCATCATACTGTATGTATGTACTTCTTTGTCGGTACCTCCTGTGATGTCTAGTATACTGCCAAGGTAGGTAAATTTCTCTACTCGTTTGATCTTGTGTTCCCGCATAAGCAGGTCTGCTTCTTGCTGGAATCATTGGGTGGGTACTGTTTTCTTTTTTGAGGACGCGATCCAATAAAACATTAAAGAGCCATTCTTAACTGCGACTACTCTACTGGTTCTGCCTCTTTGTAAAATTTTGCATATTTATTCATTGTAAAGTTGCTTTATTATTGATTATCTTATCTAGTGTTCCTAGTTCTGGTAACATCTTCCAGATTGGTGCATATTTGATAGTGTCGAATGCCTTTTCGAAGTCTACGAATGTGAGCGATTGTTCGATATTTATATTGAATGTGTTAATTTCATCAACACATTCACGGTGTAGGCGAAAGCCTGCATTTACGTTTCGTAAAAATGGTTCTATTTCATGGGATAACCTTTTTAGTATAATTATTGCAATAACTTTATTGCTTTGTACAATAAGGCTATTCCCATCCAGATATTATCACTATGATCTTTTCTCTTTTTTAATTTTATTATAACTCTGCTTTTCCAGATTTTAAGGATTTGTTCTTTATCCCTAACCTCTTTTATTAGTGGTTAAATCGTTTTAATTAGAGGTTGTGTGTTTGTAGAGTTTTACATAAGTCAGGTGGTATTTGGTCGGGTCCTGCCACTTTACCAGATCTCAGTTGTTTTATGGCTTTGGTAATTTCTGTGAGTTTGGATGATTCGTGGGTTATTTTCATTTTCTATTTGTTAGTGATATTTGTCCGGTGGGTTATTTTGGAATCTCTTGGTCGAAGTTTTTGCTTAAGGTTTCGTTAAATTGAGTTATCTGGTCCTCTAAGTTTAGAAAGATTTATCCGTTTTTGCTTTAACTGTTAGGTATGAGCTTTTTGAAATTATGTTTGTTAGTTGTTTTATAATTATGTAAAAATTTCTGGGGTTTTTAAGATCAGCTGCTATTTGCGCGGATTTGTTTAGATTGTCGGCCCAATTTCTTTTGACTTGTCTTGCCCCTATTTTTACCTCTTTATTTGCCTTTCGGTATTACTCATGCACTTGCCTCTTTTTAGAATATAGAGTTATTTATATAGTTCTTTTTCTGCCAGGAGTATTTGCAGATCCATGGTTTGTATCATTGCTATATTTGCCCTGGTATATCTTCGCTTAGCTTTTGGATTGTTTCTTAAATGTTTTACCACATGATTTCTATTACACTGTTTGGGTGGTTTGATTTAGCTAGAATGTATGGTTTCTTTTCAAATTTTTTTACCAAAGTTTGAACTCTTGTTTGGTTTCTTAGGATTAGGTTTAAGTTCAACTTTGGTCGTTTTGATATGTTTTAAGTGTTATGAGTTGCTACTTGTAACTGTATTACTTCTATTAACAGTAAGTAATCGCTAGCGGCGTCAGCACATCTAGTAATGAGCATCTACATTTTTTTGCTTATGACTACATGGTCTATTTCAAGTTTCGTCTTCTTATCTGGAGATTTTCAAGTTGTTTTGTAAATGGTTCTGCGAGAAAATAATGTTCCACCAATGATTAGCCCGTTGTTTGAGCTGAATAACACAAATCTTGTTCCGATGGTGTATTACTCCAACTCTATGCTTGCCCACGACATGTTTAAAATTTGTGTTATCTGCACCAACAATCGTGTCGCCTATTCTCAAATATATATCTCCTTGTTGACTTTGTGCAAATAGTATTTATGTAGTGTAGTTTGCCAAGTTTGCTAAACAAGCGAGCAACGATGTTCCTGTCTGATATGACTTCCATTTTATTAAGCTTTTCTTGGCTTGCTAAGTAAAATTCCTACTTCATTTTAGTGTTTTTTATTCTTGGGCTTTCCGGAGTTTAAAAGCAGTTCTCCCTGGGGGTTAAGATGTTCGCCTGCTTTAGGCCATAGGTTTTGCATAGTCCTAGAATGTCCACTTTGTACTGTCTTATTTCTTTCGTTATCAGAGTCGTATGAGTTCTAGTATTGTTCTTATATTGCAGTATCCCATTATTGTCCTTTTTTGCGCTAAAGGTAGTCAACAGTGAATCAGTCTCATTTCTTGTAGTAAGGGTTCAGGGATAATGTGTTTAGCCTTCCGCGTCCGTCTAGTGTCGGGGCCACCAACTGTAGCTTCTAGGCAAGCCTCGGTTACCAGTGCAAGAGCACGATATTTACTCCGTACTGGTGTTGAGGTTATGCCGCTTACGTTTGGCCATCAAAACGTAGAAACAGGGTACACCACGAGAAGCTGAGATTTTTTATGAAATTAGAAGTAATACAATTTAAATTAAAGTGTTTTTATTTTTACTACATTTATTAAAGAGTGGAATAAATTACATAATACTATATTTAACAAACTTGTTTTTATAAGAATTCAAATAAATAATAGAAGGAAAGCATTTTTGTTAATTTTTATTAAGGGAAACAGTAACATCATATTTTAAATGTTTTGCAATTATTTAAATAAGTTTAATAAAATTATATTTAATCTTGAAGTATATTACAGTTTTTTCGTGCACTACAATTTTTATTCTACATATTCCACGGATATCGTATGCTGTTGGCCTGGTGTGTTAGCTTCTAAATATCCTGATGTATTTTGTTTTTCTAAATTTTCATTAGTTTCTAAAAGTTCTTCAGATATTTGAATTGTTACATTTTCGTTTTGATTATCAACATTTTGTTTGGATAAGTTTGTATTACCATCTTCTGTAGCGGCAGTATCTTCACCTCCAGATTGATTTTCAACACCATTCTCTTGCTCTTCACTTTTCACAGAACTTTCATCCCGTTGTGGCAAATTATTTTGCGTTGCTTGTTCTTCTTCTGCAGATTGTTTTTCATTTACCTCTAAAATTTCAGTCTGGAATTCACTTTCACCTTCTTCTGATTGTTTTACTAATTCATTTTCTGTTGAAGCTTCTTGCTCGTCTTCTTCTTCAAAATGTACCTCCGCAGAAGTTCCAATTTCTTCTGGTTTGTTTTCAGTTAAACCTTCAGCTGATTGTTTTACTACTTCTTCTGATGATTGTTTTTCATTCGATTCTCCAGTTTCATTTGAAGATTCATCACTTTTATTTGGCAATTCCTCGCTTTCCAATTCAGGCGATTCGGTGGGTACAATTGGATTTAGGCACAAGTTTAAAGTTAGCGTTATGTTTAAAATATTCTTATTTAAATCTTCAACAACTTCATCAACACAATTTGTGCCTATATCGGTGAGTTGTTCCAAGCCATCAGCAACAACATCGCGAACTTCGTCGACTTGTTCCCTGATATCCTCTACTTTCTCGAGAATGCATGCATCGATTTCCTCAACGGTGTCCTTTAACAATGAGCAAAAGTCGGTAATGGTCCAACATTGGTTACTTAATGATTTAAAATAATCACGAATGTTATTCTTGGCCAATTTCGTATCGTCTTTCGCGGAACACAATTTCAAATTATCCATTTGTTTGTTTAAATCTTTGGAAGAAATGCGAGCTTCTAAACCACATGTTGCATCTTCAGTCATTTTCGCAACATTTTGTAATTCTTTAATTTGTAGTTTAGAGTTTAATTTAGCTGTAGTTATTGCCGTTTTTAATTTTAGTTCTTCTAATTGAAATTGAGTATCTAAACTCCTCAATTCCAAATTAATTGTGTTAATTAGTTCTTGAATTTGAAGTGGTTGTTTCATAAGGAGGGCATATTTAAAACTTCCTCCTTGAATTGTCTGGAATAGACGTTAAATAAAATTTTTATTTTTTTATAATAAAATAATGACTTACCTGCACTGAGTACAAGATGAAGCAAATTGCAATTATTTTCGTGTTCATATTGTTAAATACTCTTGAAATTATAATAAGATGTTAATTTGATGTAAGACTTTTAATAACTAATTATAATTGCAGAAATTTGCGATTTTATACTAAAGGTATGACAAATGTTTAGATAACAAAACGCAAGGAGGAAATTCCCTGAACACAAACACAAAAAAATGTAATTGTTTATTATTTATTTGTACTTTGTGAATCTTATCAACTACCTTACGTTAAATTTATTTTTTGTTTGCACTTTGAGTCAACAATGATATTTTATAATACATCTTGGGACGTGTTTACGCATTCCTGAATATTACGTATTGCTAAAGAACTTTCAGGTACAATATTGTTTGCATAAAATTTGATGAAACAGTTTAAAATCCCATGAGTAATCATTCCTGGCAAATTTTCTAAAGTTTCCATTTGTGTATTCATTTGTTGTTCTATAATATCGTATATGTTTTTCAAACATTCATCGACATTTTCTTGATCTTTGCAAAATTCTTCAGCTTGATTTGCTCCTTCCAGAAGATTTTCTAAATTTATCCGAATATCTTCCATTTGAAGCACATTTTTTGTGTTGCATGTGAACTCTATATTTAATACTTCTTCATATAAGTCGTCTAGTATCTGTTGAGCTGGTTCTATACATTCTTCGTTATCTAAATTATCATTGATTATAGCTTGTAAAGCCTGAATTTGAACTAAGGAAATATTTTCAGTATCTTCCAAGTACTTTTCAACGCCATTTACAGCCATTATAATAATAGTTAAGGCAGCGTCAAGATTATTTATTAAATCTTGTTTTAAATCCTCAATATTTAATTGATGTGCCTAACATTTAAATAATATTAATATATTTATAATTATTTATAGTTTTTTGACTTACATCTGTAGCAATTGCTACTAAGCAAATTAACAATATTTTCTTTATAATCATTTTTATTTAAAACTCAATTTCGTACTAATTAATTTTAACAAATGATTTATAAATAAGTAATATTTCTGATAAGAATTTTTGATATGTCAATGTTATCAATTTATTATCAAGATTCTATTTTTAATCAATTTTATTAAATTATTCTAGAAAAAAAAATAATAAGGTTATATGTTAATTTTTTGTTAAGTAGGTAATCAATTTTCATTTAGAACGTATATTAAGCAATATAAGAGTAGGTCTTAAAACATATTGTGTTTTGCTAATAATTACAAAGAAAGAAGGCGTTTCATTTGAAGCAAGAGCGACCATGCATGTAACTTGGATAAGTATGCTATCTCGTATTAACGTTTTTCTCATCTGTTGCGCACATTTATTAACAAAATAAAATTAAAGAGGGTAGAAATATAATTAATTGTTTGTTAAAACAAGAATTTTAAGAATACTTATGATTTGTTTTTAATTTTTTTTAGGGATTTCTAGAGAAATATTTGTTTACTCACGGTGATTCCAGTTTTTATCTTATGTAAAGTTTTGATTGTTTATCTTCCATTTTATGTTAACATTGTTTTCCACAAATTTAGAAGAAATACAATTTTAATTCATGAAATGAGTTAGTGTTGAACTTTTGTTTTTGATTAATCATGTATTGACAAATAAAAATTTAGAAATTAGTCAGTTAGGTTTAAAATAAAAAATATTATATTTCCTTACAAGTTGAAAAAAATTCCGACATAATGATAATTTTCTTTATAACATGTCGTCAACCGTTACTGAAAAGAAGCACGCACAAAATTCACCTCATGGCACTTGTTAACTCCACCTAAAATTTTTATGCTCAGAATTTTGTATTCCATATCGAATTATAAAATAAAAATGTAGATTTATATATCGTAAGAACTGCCCTAAACACTGTTTTTTGCAAATTAAATATCTTTAGAACTTCCTGAGTTACTGGCTAATCAAACGATAAAATCTTTATAATAACTACCCTTCTAAGTATATAAAACGAAAAAGATAGTAAATTTGTAAATTTGATACCCAGTTTTTATAAAAACTAGGTAGCAAAAATTTTATGAATCGCCTTTACATGATGTAGTCTAGGTTATGGTAAAATATCTATAACAAGAATTTTAATTTACTGTAAATTTTCTAAAGCAAATAAAGGTTTTACACATATATTTTATGCTTGACCAAAAAAAATATATTTTTTTTTCTTGCTCCTTGTGTCTATTGGAACTAAAGCTTATAATTTTGTTTTGATACTATTATAAACTAAGAACAAATATCCGTTGATGCTATTTAGGTTGTACTAATTGCAGGTTTAAGAGGTCGTCGAACAACAAATTAAAATCAAATAACACCTAAACGCCAACATCCTGCTTGTGGTGCACCCTGCTAGAAAACAAAGGAGGCTCTGGCGACCCAACATTGGTATTGAGAACTAACAAAATGTGATACGCTATCTGGTGGTAAAAACTGAACTGCACGAAAGAGTATCTGTCACTCACTGGTTTCATTGAACAATTTGTTGTATTGTGTTTATATTAATAAATAATTAAAAAAAATGGTGGTGTGGTCACCTCACGACTTTCATTTACTAATTTCAGATGTTTTTTTGGGTTAACTATCATATTTAAAGATGTATGTTGGCAATAAAAATTCAATTATTGA
>JARJDX010014430.1:0-15133 GCA_030264735.1 Gymnusa sp. GC000175
GAACATTTATTTTAATATTTTCGTTGTTTATTATTTTTAATTGAAATTTTATTTCAATATTAGTTAGTCTCTCATAGAGCTCATCAAAGTTGGTTGTGCCTTCCACAATAATTGGTGGTGGTTTTGGCACTTTTTTAATTTTCTGTTCTTCTTGTTGTTTTGTTTGTTGTTCTTTTTCTTTGGTTAAAGGATTCATTTGTAGTGGTGTTAAAAAAGTAAAAAATATTGAATCTGAAAATATACCCGACATTAAAAAATTTGTTACAAAAGAAGCATTAAAAGATGAACAATAAGGCATCAGACCAAGATGGAGGAGTAGCAGAGTTGCTGATAAACGAAAAATATGCCTAACTGTTTCTACTAAAAAGGTTACCTAATGAGTGCCCAATTTCAAAAGGTTAGAATTACAGACTTTCCGTACTACCACTTTGAAAAGAAAAGACTGGTTGACAAAAAAAATCATCAACCTATCCCACTGTTATTACAAGGTTATAAACTTATCATGAAAGTTATTAACATCAGACTAATGATTAAATATACTATATCCTTTGCGAAAGCCGCCTTGTTTGCCAGGTTGGTAGATATCGATTGTAAGAATATCTACCAACCCGTCGAGGAAGCCGGTTTTCGCAAAGGATATAGTATATGCCACCATCATCTCTTAACCATAAAGGTATACATAGAAAACACAAATAAATAATTTGCTTTTTTATATTAAGAAAAAATAATCACATTATGAAACATAAAACGCGCAATAAGGAATTACCCAATTGACTCAATATATAGAAATTTAATAAAGAGTATATACAAGAATACAACAATGACCCTGCAAATAGAAGAAAACACCAATCCATTTAAAATAAAAGAGGTAGGAAGATGTTATATCTTCGAAGCTAATCACCTTAGCATCATAAGATATCTTTAAAATACAGTAATGGTTGAAATATGGTATCAATAGAAATTTCAAGAATCATCTAAGATTATCCGACGATATTATTCTTATTGCAAGCACATTTAGGGAGATCCAAGCCCTGGTAAACCAACTGGCAGCGGCCTCCAGAATCATTGGCTTAAAAATAAACATGCAATAAACCAAAATGATGATAAATGTAGTACTGTCACCATTCACACCCTAAAAACAGTAAATAAAAACAAATATTTTGAAGAGGTCTTCAAAATAAAAAAAATCAGACCGTTGAGATTACCAGATAAAGAGAGCTGGCGTAAGGAAATATTCATGGGCTTTCAAAAATGAGAAAATGGGAATATACCTAAGAAGTTGGATTTTAAATCAGTGAATAATAGATACTACCAATACTAGTTGTTGTCGCTAATAAATATAGAGATGTTGCTAAGCCCGTTAATAGAAATTTTTTAAATTATTAATCTCTAAGCCCCAGTTCTTATAGGCTTCATTTAGTCTCTGCAGCACAAATTCCAGATTAGGAGAATTTACTACTTAATCATCAGCGAAATTCAATGTAAATAGAGGTTTATCACCGATAGGTTTTCCATTTCTAGGGAGCGTCTTCTCCAATTGTGTGGGTGCACTCCAGGAAGATATTAAAGCGCAAGGGTAATAGACGCAATCCTCGCCTTAGCTCTTTATCAGTATGTATCGCGATAGCTTTCCATTCTGCTTAAACATAGACTTGTTATTCATATATTTGTGCCTGATAATATTATATATTGGGTTTGGATCTATTTCAAAGATGTTTAAGGTATGCCATACTATGCCATAATCTTTCTCTCGTTGGCCTTTTTTAGATCTATAAATGCAATGTGTGTTTCATTTCCTCTTTCTCATCTTTTCTGTATTAGTTGTTGTATTTTGAATAAATTGTCAACACATGATCTTTCTGCCATAATTTCTTTTTATTTATTACACATTGTTTCTTCAAGCTTTATTTTAGCATTTAAGAGCTTTTAAAACAGCCTACTTAACGTGGTATTAATGCTTAGACCTCTATTATTTTTATGTTTTCTATTCCTTCTCTTGTATAATGAATTATATGCGACATTCGTCTGGCATTGCGTTTATTCATTAATTTGCAGAGTCATTTCATTAATTTATTACCTCCGTTCTTAATCAGTTCTTCGTTGCTTCCTTCTAGTTCTGGTGATCTCTGATTTTTAAAAGATTTGGTGACTTTCTCCATCGTAATCTGTAATTGACTCTATTTAGTATTTCATTGCTGGTAGATTTATGCTGATCCTTACTCTTGGTAAGAAGATTCTTGTAATGACTAACCTATTCATCAATACTCATCAGTGCTTTATTCCAGAGTTGTTATTTGTGTGCATATTCTTTGGGCTATTCCAAACCTCTGAAGATAGTGCTGCACCGATAAGACTCTCTACCTTTCTGCGTTCCGCATACCATAACTGGTTTTTAGCTGTAATAATTTTCTGTATTTCCGTCCTATTTTTTTCTTTGTAGTTTTACCATTGCTCATCTGTTCTGTTTGGCAACTAATTATTGTACGCCTATTTCTTCGCTGCAATATCTTTCTTTATTCCACCAATACGGATCAGTCCGGCTGCACCGTGGCATTGCACACAAAGCTTCTTTTGCAGTTTGGATTATTGCATATTTGATGATGGTATATTCTGCTTTGACATCTATATCATACATTGACTTTTAAGTATTTTAGAGAAATTTCTTTGGTATAAATCTTTGATACAATTATGCATCAGTGAGTTTAGATTGTAGTTTTTTGCCTGAGATTCGTTACAGCTGTATTTACGATAGGTGTTTCAGTTGGTTTGTGAAGCCAAATATATTAACATGCAACTTTGCATACAAGTAGGTAGTGGTACGATCAACAGTTGGCGCCTCTGTACACCCTTACGTTGACTAGTTTAGATTTAGTATTTTTTTGAACTACCATGTAATTTTAAATTGATTTTTGGCCAAGACGTTTTTTTCATATATTCTTATAAATTATTTAATTTTTGAAATACGTATTCGTGATTTCTAGTTTGTTATTTCCATTGGACCTATGGACATTGGACCAATTGTTCGGCACTGTCATTGTACTCGCTCCCCAAACTGACTAATCAATTCATGGTTAACCCTTGCATTTAAATCACCGACTATAATGATTTTATAGAGTAAAATTAATGATCTTTAATTTCTTTAAAATGATTTAAAATAAAACTGAGATTTGCAAATACATACATCTAAAAATTTGAATGTCAGGTAAATTTGCTCTTTTAAACAAAATTTCTTTACAATCCTCTTATTTCTAAAGCAAGAGCACAGTGCAAATCATATATTGCTCCAAAATTAAAAATCTTTATTGTACTTGAAACAGATTAAAATTAAAAACACACAGACAAATACCGACAATTATGGAGTGCGGGTAAAAAGAAGCTACAAGATAATTTTAAAATAAGGATAATGTTATTAAAAGTATAGTAATAGAAATAGTAATGTACGGGGCAGAAATATGGGGATTAAAAGAGCAAAAGCAGATAAGAGTTGCAAATAAAGTACATTAAATGGGTTCTAGAACTCGATAGGTGCACGCCAAATTACATGATAAGAGAGGAATGTAAGGAATATAAAATGGAAATAACATCAGTAAAGAGAGCGTGAAGATACGATAGCAAGATTCAAGATATGGAAGGGGGAAGTGTTCCGAAACAAATAGAAAGAGAAGGGAAAACAGGAAAAAAACACAATCAAAGTAGATGGGAAGAAGGAAGAAAAAACTTTTTAATAATGCAGGTTTCAGTGAAGTAGAAATAAGGAGGAAACAAAAAAGTGGAGAGAACATTAAACAGGTAATTGTAAATAAACTGATGGATGTGGAGAAACAGATACGCTACAACAAAATACAAGAAGCAAAATAAATCCCAGATTAGAAGCACGTAAAAATAACAGATATGCCAAAATATTTAAAAGAAGTAGGGAAAAATGGAAAGCAAAGTCAAGTAGCAAGATTAAGACTAGGAATCGAAGAACGAAAAAATAAGTACTGGTTGCAAGATGAAAACAGAATTTGTAGGCTGTGAGGCGATAAGCTGCGTAGAAATAGAAGGAAGCAAAATGAGAGACACGTCAAAAGAGTTTATAAAAGGAGAAAAAGGCTAGGGAACAATAGATGAATATTTAGTATTTTTGCTTATGTTGTATATTTTAGGTTCTAGTTATAATGGTGTAAAGAAGTAGCTATATTTTTACATTTACAATACTTTCTTTAACTTCGTAAATAAAAGATATATAATTAAAAAATGAAATATTTAAATTTAATAGGCACCTAATGGTTGAAACGAAGAGCCTGCTGCGTTTGTAATGTTTAATAGTGTCCGCCACTTCAATTAATCAATCAAATAGTAAATAAAAATTACATACTAATTTGTACCTGTCATCAGTTTTTGGATGAACTCACAACACTTGGGGTTATTGCCTTAATTTTACGCCCTTCCTGTTGGTAGTCGTCAAAACGCGTTTTATTTCCGTCTTGCTGAAGCATTATCTTTGAATTTTATCAAAAAACAACATTAGCTTTTTAACTAACTAACGGTTATTTTAAAATTATAAAGTTACAGTTGGCAAAATGATCGATATTAAAGCCTTTTGCGTGTCCACTTTATCTACTAATTACATTTTCAAGATTACGGTGGTATTTTATTATAAAATAAACGTTCCCTCCGCTATAAATTACGAATGTGCGTATTAAATAATTTATTTAAGTTTAGAAAATAAAATTCTATACGCCTTTAATTTTATTAGGCGTGCGAATAATTTTCCACTTTACATAATATTTCATTCTCATTATTAGTGCTATAGGAAAACGAGCGTGTGCTGCTTTATTATTAAAGTAAATCGATGCTTGTGTTCCATAATGACGACGAGGAATAAATAAGCTATTATTTTAATGTGCTCCTAATTTGTCAACCTATTATTACATTGTTAGCTTATTGCTGCACAAATTTACATCTTTTAGATTATAAATCGATCCAATCGGAGCCACTTGAACTGTTTTGGTTGCATTTATTTTCAGCGTAAGTTAATTTAAACAAATGGTAAGCTTCTTACATCCTGACTTTGAATGATTAATCAGAATTAATTATATGTTGCATTCGTTACGATTGAAGGATCCAATGTAATTTACTTGTCAAACTAAATAAGACGTATTTGTTTGTCTAAGAATTACTATCCACTTAAATATTTAAATATCACACAATGAAATAAAATCACCGAAATGCATAAATTAAAAATCCTAAATTTAGTCTATGGGTTAGCCATTACCTATATGGAACCCCGAAATGAAATTAAAAGGGGTTACCAGATAATTCGCAATTAAACCAAGTTATTTATAATAAAATCATGGACAATTTATCCACCTCACATGTAAACTAAATTATAATTAAAGTATTCTTAAAAATGGTACTGCCGACGATATAGCGAATCTGTAGTAATAAATAATAAATCTGATTAAAATCAGCGCAATTTAACCCGAAATTATCTTAATTATGAAGAAAGAAATTGAACCAAAATTATTACAATTTTAATCGAAAACTTCAAAATTCTGATAAAACCTCATAACTTTAATCAAATTCAACACAGTTTTACCTGAAATCATGTAAATTTTAATAAAATTTGTTGAAATTTAACCAAACTTTTCACAATTTTAATCAAAAACTTTAAAATATATATAAATCACATAAATTTGACCAAATTTTACGCAGTTTAACTCGAAATCACTTAAATTTTGCTGTAATTCTTGAAATTGATTTAAAATCATAATTTTGAATCTTTTGAAGTGATCTTAAACACCGATAAAACAGTATTGATAGAGTAACAAAACTAAACAAAAACTTTATGGATGCATCAAAAATAGATATAGGTACCAATACAGACATATACGGACCTAATTGCAATAAATCTATTCCTCTTACAAAACCCTTCTTTTTTACAGACCTTAGAAAGATGCAACTAGGTGTGCAAAAAAAAGGCACACATATCTATCGCATAACAGAAAGCCAAGAGTCCTAAAAAGCCTTCAGGTTTGCTTCCAAGACCACTTGGAAATGCAAACAAGCCCCAAACACGCTGGGTACTAACAACACATTAATTTGGGTACCTGACCATAGAGGTTGTAGAAGTGAACAAGCATGCGGATGAACATTCAAAGCAAGCAGCGTTGCTACCATTTATTGGACCATGAGCGGGCAATCAAAAGCACAGAATGGTTTTGGTTTAAAAATGGCGAAAAGTATGCAAAATGACACATTAAAAAATTGTACAAGGTCAAAGACTGGCTTAAATGTTTATTGACCCCTGGTATAGTAGGGCAACAAATCTAGTGGTCCTAATGGTCTAGTGAAGTACCACTTTCATAAACTAGGCAAAGTGGATTGGAGAATAAAACAGTCAAACACATACTATGTGAGTGTGCAGAAATTATTATTATCTATCAACAGACATAACCTAATGGAAGAAAAAGTAATTACGCCATCTCAGGTTAGTGACTCTACTAAACTTCGCCAAAGAAGGAGATTCCTATGAATCCATCAGCAGTAGTGTTTTAATACATTAAATCTTACTGGGTTGTAGTGTTGAATGGCTGTTTCTAGCCGATGGACCCCGTTAAATCTAATCTAATTTATGTTTTTGGTTGAATATTTTTTCTGTGACTACCATTATTACTTTCATTTACGAAATAATTGAAAGTATAGTAATAGCAAAAATTTTCTAAATCAAGTTTTTCGAAAATATCCGTTTTCGACTCTCTTTATTTAGAAAAAGTTGTTTTTGTAGTGGTGCCTGTGTGACCTCTCTACAGCCCAGACAGCTATACTGATCCACCTGGAAAATCATATTTAAGCTTCTTTCAAAAAGTGGGATATCCCAGTAACTTTTGGCTTAAATTCACTCATCAAAAATACTAACCAATAATAATAATTGAATTTCTAGGAAGTTAACACTTTTTGATGGTTGGTTAGCAATATATCTAATGTCCTGGTTTTTATTTTCATTCATAAGTACGTATTTTTCTTGCAACCATGCCTTAGCAATGTTAATAATATTGGTTTTATTATAATGTGTAGTATGTGTTAAAGATGAATGTAGAATCATAGGAATATTAAGTTGTTTTTACAAGTGGTGGTAATTTAAGTGGGATATGATTTACGTATTTTAGAAAAAGAATTGGTCATAAGATACTTCCTTGGGGCACCTAGTGACTGATCATCTCTGGTTTACTGTATGTGTTATTCACCTTTACATTTTGGTATCGCTTTTCAAGATACGATGTTATGAGTTCGAGCGATTTTCCTGTGATTCCATAGTTGTTAAGTTTTTCTTTGAGAAGTGTATAGTTCATACGGTCAAATGCCTTTATAAGATCTCAAAGTTCCATTTCATCTGGGATATTGTTTATTATGGCTGTAGCTGCATTTGTTGTCGATATATTTTCCCTAAAGTCTAATTGGTTTTTATTCAATAATTTCTTGCTGTTTATATAGATTTTATGGCCATTTCAAAAAAATTCAAGAATATTGGTAGAATGGCTATTGTTCTATAGTTATCAGCAATGTTTATGTCGCTTTTATATTTATAAATGGGTATTATTTTGGCGTATATAAGTGGATCTGGAAAATTACCCCTAGCAAAAGCTTTGTTTAATAATACTGATAGAGGTTTGGATAAATGGTGATTTTACTGCAATTACTGAAACATTATACAAGTTTATGCACTTACTACAGTGATAAGCGACGATAAAGTAAAAGACGTTCTGTTCATGAAGAAAACTTTGTTTCTATATACATTCATTAAATTTTCACCTCGAAGGCTTTCGACTTTAAGATCCTCCAAAGATAAAAAAGATCATATTATGAGAAATCAGTTAGATTATATACTGGTTCAACAAAAGTTTCCGAAATAGCTTCTGACCGTGAAAACATACTCTGGTGCTGATATCGCTTGGACCTTAATCCAGTCGTTGGAACTACAAAAATTCGCATCTTAGGTAAATTAAACAAAACCGATAATTGTTAACGATATCGCAATAGAATCATCCATAATTAGGGAAAATAACTACGTGTAAACTGATGTAAAGAAGTCATGGGAAGAGATCAAACGTAAATTTATCACTACCAGTAAAACACACATAAAGGAAATTAATTACGGTGGGAAGGATGAATAAAAGACGTAAACCTATTTCTAATATAATAAAAAATATGAAAAGCCAAAGGAAATATTCAAGAATACCAAGTCTTCATAAATGGATATTAACCAAGTAGCCGCGAGGATAACCTGCGCGATATTTTAATGGAAATTTTACATTAAAATATCAAATGTCATTCGGGTTGCCTACCTACGCGATCACGTGGTTATTAACCATTTATGAAGACTTGGTACAAGAAATGAAGAAGCCTAGAAAGACCAAATTTCGCGAAGTTGAGGAAGCAAGGGTCGCAGATATATCAGGAAATCGAAAATCTGTAACAAAAATATTTTACATAAAAAGATTTAAAAAAAAACAGTAAGCATAAACCGTAAACAACTCAATGACAAATTACTTAAAGCTACTTAATGATCAGAGCGAAATAGTAGCGGATAATACTTACAAACTCAAAAAATGGCAATTCCATATTAAAAGATTGTTGGAATATAAGAGACCACAAAATCACGGACTTAAAGAATGTAACGACAAACCATTATCCTTAAAGAGAAAACAAATGTTTATGTCTGTTTTATCGATTTTGAAAAGGCCTTTAATAGAGTCTAGCACCAGAAACTCCAAAATATACTACAAAACATTGGCCTAGGCCTAGACGGTGGAGATATATAAATAATAGCTTATTTGTACTTGAAACAAAGAGCTGCCACAAGAATTGATCTACAAACACCTAAAGAGGTTAATATTTGACGAGGTTTTCGACACGGCTGTGTGTTATCTCCGCTCCTCTTTAACTTTTATTCAAAGGTAATTGTTGCGAAATCGCTTAAGAATATTAATAAATGCATTGTGATAAATAGAGAAATTTTAAAATACGATACGCTCACGACACGGTTCTTTAAGCCAAAATATACAAAATTTTCAGATTAATGCTACAAAATATTTACAATTCAAGCTTAATGACTAAATACAAAGAAGACCAAACAGCAGGTGGACTACCGATGCTTGTGAAAGGCAAGGAAATCGTTCACGAAAATGTTGAAGCCACTGACCAGTCGAGACCTTACTAGGCTAAATATTGTTCAATGCTAAGCGTATCCTACACTTCTTTAAGAAATGGAGGGATGGGCCCTTTTCAAAACAAGTTGCAAAAAGATCGAAGCATTTGAAATGTGGATATACAGGCGTATACTCCGAACTTTATGGACGAAATGAGCGCATGAGCAAAGTAACCGAATTCCAGCCATATCTAAAATCTTGAAATCTTGAGTACTTCGGCCTTATAATGCACGGTGATAATATAAAATTTTGAAAATAATTATTCAAGGAAATATAGAGCGTAAAAAGAAGAAGAAGGTGCCTCCTTATGGGTCTCATTTTTTTGCAAAAATTCGTAAAAATACACGTTACCAAATAATATATCAACCAAAAACAAAAATCTGCTTACAATAAATTAAACAAATAAATAAAAATAGATTTGTAGCAATTTTTTTATTACTTGCCGACTAAAGGTACAAAATATTGGTAATTACTATTCCATCCTTCACGAAGTGATAAATTACCTTATGTAGCCGCGAATGACATTTATACCCTAACATTTTCTCATTTTTATTATTATTAAAAACACAAAGTCAGTCTATATTTGCGTATGTGTTCTGACTTTATGGTCAACCTAAATATTGTTGATTCTACAACTTAAATAAACATTTTATTTCTTCATATTTTTTTTGTGCGATTTTTTGCATTCATATTATAAATGTATAAATAAAGATGTAACAAGCTTTGGTTTTTTTTGTGAGATTTAAAATTTAGCCTGAGTCGTCATGTCGTGGTCTCAAAAAGCAAGCCTCTCATTTTTTATGTATGAGATTGTTATATATTTTTAAATTTCCGGCCGTGAGTAATTTTCCTGATATTTCGTCTAGCTAAGGGTCTTAAAGGATTTGCGCCTTCAATAGGGTGTCGTGATAGTCTACTAGTATATAGAGTAGGTATGCGGTGTTGAACTAAATACGTGGACGGAATTTACACCCTATCTTTATAAAACATTGTTGTATTACTCACATATTGCTCGTAGCAACAACCAAGGAAAAATATAAAAAAATTAGAGTCGTTTACACATGCAGTAATAATAAAATGTTTTCATATAGTATGTATGATTGGAATATCAACAACGATCTAATAAAAAGCGGTATATCGTAATATATTTTTATTATTGCTGGAATGATTTTATATTTACACTAACAGAGCAAAATGAAATTATTTTAGCATATATGTATATAAAATTTCTTGACCAATTAATATGTATTGTAAAAGGCAATAGAAAACTAAAAAACACAATAGAAAATTATGAGCTAAAATTCTTCTAATGCAATATTTGTTATAAAAACTGAGAAAAATAAATTTTTAGATTTAAAAAAAAAAAAATTTGGATGACATGAGTACTTTCCCAACTTTTCGTTACTATATTTATAGTATATTTAGTAAAATTTAATTCCCTAACCATCTGATATTAATTAAATTTACCTGAAAGTGGGTAGGTAGATCAAATAGATTTTACATATTAGAATAAAATTTAAATAACAAAATGGAAATGCAGCAGGTTTAATCGTGAAAAGTAATGCTTACAGAATACAAAGGAATGAATATAGAACACATTATAGCTTCGCAGAAAATTATTATTATTTATAGTACTCCAGATGATCATTTTTAATTTCCATTTTATGAATCATGAAAATCAACTTTGTTCCGTTTCAACTTCAACAAAGCGTCGTGCATTGTTCTGATTATAATATAAAAGAGGTACAAGATTGAGAGGTCATGAATCATTTGAACGTTACGAAAGTGCGATAAAAGGCTTATCGTGAAATTTCCAGAGATTGCCAAAAGTGTAGAAATGTTTCGCATGCAAAAGACAATATCTTCAAGTTATTCTACGAACGTACGTGTTTGGGTAATGAAATACCGTGGGTAAAAGTGAACGTATTACATATGACTAATATTATGATGTGACTTAAATATAAATAAAAAAATTTAATAACAATTTACTTAGCGTAACATAATGGCAAAGTCGTAAATCGTGATTTAATTTTATGCCATTACATACTCATTGATTTTATTTTATTTTATACACTTCATTACCTCGTTGAGAACCTGCAGAAATTGTTTATAATTTTTTATAAATAAATTATAAAAGAACATTGAATATAATAATCATTTTATATTCCAATAAGTTCAATAACTTAAAAGCTCTCATGATATTTGCGGACGTGAATTCTTTTAAATGTACAACAGTTTTTGTTAGTTATATCTCTAATCATTCCATTGGCATCGCCAGGGTAGGGCAAGAAGGTGCATTTACAACAAAAACAAAATCGAAAAGTAAAATTGGTACCTAGAATGTCAGGAGCTTAAACGGAGCTGATAAACTTGCTATCACCGTCTAAAAAATAAAGCGATTAAAAATGTCCATACTTGCATTTCAAAAACTTGGTGACCCGGTTCAGGCCAATACTCACTAGATGGTGGTATGTTTTACTAATCGGGTAATCAAAATAAAAACCATCGAAAAGGAGTAGGAATTATTGTCAATGACAACTTAGCAAGCTGCCTATTAGACTTTGTTCTTTGGCAGCACTAACCAAGATAAATGCGACTCATAAACATCAATATTATACAGATATAAGTGTACAGCCAAAGAAGACCAAAGACCAACAAGAAGGAGATTTTAATTCAAAAGTTGAAATAGAAGGAGTTAAAGAGACCTTCGGTAAATATTGACTTGAAGTCCGCAACGACCGAGAAGATCGTTTAATATAATTTTGCCAAGAGAAAGAACTCAAAATTAGTACCCCGCCGATACTCCACAAATGGTAAAACATAATCAGATAGATTCATTGCAAAACCTTGTACATATCGTGACGCAGACGTTCCAAGCGATCATGTGTTGCACTATTTTTCAATAAAAATAAAATTAAAACGAATTCAAAGAAAACATAAAAGTACACAGACGATCAAGATCGAAAACCTAAAAGTCAAGTATAACCAGTAGAGTACAAACAGGAAAGTACACGACATTTCCGATAACATTCAAAAAGAGTGTCTCGATAATGCTTGTAATAAAATCAAATATTATTCTTAGTACACCAGGCAGTAAAAAAATCTATCCAAAAACAAAGCTGGATGACTGATGAAATACTCAACCTAATGTAGGAGAGGAGGAACAAACTGCACATATCGTCAACTACTAAGTGTCATACATTTCAAGCTAAGGATAGCGTGACATGGCTAAGAACTCAGTGTAACAAGCTGAATAAGTTACAGAATAAACATGATCACTTCAACCTCCACAAAAAGTTTGATAAAATCACTAGAAACACTTGTAAAAAGAAACCATCATTAAATGGTAATGATGACGGGCAATTAGTTACGGGGGAATCGGATAAATTAACAATATGGGAGAAGTACATCAAAGAGTTATTTTATAATAACCTTCCCACTCCCCAAAATTACATCGGTGATGAAAGTGGATCATTGACACTTAGAGCTGAAATCGAAAGGGCTGTAAAATTAGCCAAGAGTAATAAAGCAGCTGGACCTAACTAGATACCATGTTATGTTTTTTTTAATTCAAACCAACGAGAGCATAACCATTCTCCAGAAAATATTTAACAAGACCTACGACACCAGTGACTTCCCACAAGAATGGTTAAAATCTACATTTCTACCAATACCAAAGAAGACTAATGCCATAAAATGTTACAAACGCAGACTTATTTCCACCATGTAGTATCTCTGATACTAGAATATTCTATAATACAAAACAGAATTTATGGAAAATGTTAAAACATTATCAGTATTTTAGCGTCAGATAATAGCTAGGAACATTAGAGGCTCTCATTGCCACACAGGTTTTCATCACGAATGAAAAATTTATAGACGACTCAGCATTTATAGCCAATAAAATTGAATGCTGTCTGGGCAGTTCTTCTGTATAGAAGGAGAGCATGGACTCCCAAGGTCACCTCTATGAAAAAACTAGAAGCATTCGTGCTGTGGATCTTTTGTCGAATATTAAAGATCCCTTGGACTGCAAGAATCACCAACGAATAAGTGCTGCATTGAAATCCTCTTGAACATCAAACAAAGAAAAACCACTCACAAATTCCTAAAATCTAGGGTAAGATTGATGAAAAACGAGGTGTTGACAAAAAACAATTATTATATTGCAGAAAAAATTAGAAACTTCAGCGTAAAATATCACCCAAGACTAAGTGCTTACCCAATTCATCTACCAATAGACATGACAATACAAAACGCCCATGGATGGCTAAAACGCTAAAATTTAAAATTATTATTGTTCAAAAATGTTATTTCCGGTGTGGAATTGGGGGTAGCATGTCAGGCATTCAGGAAGTACGTCGGAAGGGTAATGGGGAAATAAAATACTCACCGTGAAATGAAAACTTAACCGGCAAAAATGTTAAAAAAACCAATCAAGAGTCTTGGACAAAAAATGGACGTAAAACCAAAGACGACTAATGAAGCAAATGAAGAGGACGACGACTTGTTGTACATGGAATGTTCAGGGCATCTCGAAAAAAGTAAATAGATTATAAATGAATTAAAACATCTGAAGATAGACATTGCAATTCAAACGAAGAGGAAGAAAAAGGGCAAAAGTTTAGAAAGTTGAGGAGAGCATGACCGGTTTTACAGTGGAGTACCAAAAGAAGAAAGAGCCAAACAAGGTGTTTCAATTAATATACATAGAAAATGCAGGAAATATATAATGAATTGGGAACCAATAAACACAAGAATAATAAAAATGAATCTGCAATACATGGATATGAAATATCTACATCCGGAATATATGCCCAGAATGAAGACGAATGGGCAGAAGATAAGGAAGTATTCTTCGCCAAAATAAACCAAGAAATAAGAAAAGCCGGAAGGTCAAACGAAATACTACACTTCTGAAACTTTAACGGAAGAGTGGGAAGAAAAAATAGGGTGTGGTTGAAAATTTCGGTAAGGTAGTGATAATGAGGTAATAAGTATTCTGCTTTATAGAGTAAAATCATAGACAGTAACCTACGCAAACATAAAAAAACTAGAGGCCTTTGAAATGTGGTGCAACTTGCAAATAATGACAATCTTATAGATGGACAGAGTCACAAACATCAAAGTTAAAAAAGGAATAGACACAGCCTGCGACATTTTGATAACAGTAACGCGCAGAAGACTAGAATATCTAGAACATATCATGCGAATCCACCAACGCTACGGATTGCCTAAACTGATCTTGCAAGGAAAAGTTCAAAGAAGAAGAGGAACCGTGAGAAGAAGGATATTCATAACTTAAAAAATTGGTTTGTTTTTAACTACTACCGAACTGTTTAGAAAAAACAGCTTAAAGGGTTAAAGTAGCTATGTTGATCGTCAAAATCCGGAGTGGATAAGCATCACAAAAAGAAGAATCCAGAGAATGAGAGTAAAAAAAAACTAATCAAACAATATTAAACAACAAACTATAAGAAACCTTATTTAATAATATTGAGACTGAATATGCGTATATCACAACGTACACATATAATATTGTAGCTTTGAGGCACTAGGGAGTCAATAAATAGGGCGAAAACGACAAACGCCTTATTGGCAGAATAATGAAATTAAAGTTCAAATCGATGAAAAGAGAAAAATATACCTAGGGTTTTTAAGCAGCAAGACTATTGTTGATAAAGTAAGATTCAAAGAAGCTCGAGCAAAGGTAAGAAAATTAATATCAACGTAAAAGAATAAGTAATGGTCTAGACCAGGGATTCCTAACAGGGGGGGCGCGGACCCCTGGGGGGCCGCGGACAGTATATAGGGGGGCCAGGAAAATATTAGAATTTTTTAAGTTTTTATAACTTTACAAATAAAAAAAATTGTTACTAGTTTTATTGGTATATTTAAAAGTTTTTTTGTACGAGTAATTACGAGTTACCTAATGGTGG